>CM069132.1:16212579-16422579 GCA_035221665.1 Okamejei kenojei | reverse complement strand
CAGAAGGCAGTGGAGAGCCAATTCACTGGATGTTTTCAAGAGAGTTAGATTTAGCTCTCAGAGCGAATGGAATCAATGGATATGAGGAGAAAATAGGAATGGGGTACTGATTTTGGATGGTCAGCCATAATTATATTCAAAGGCGGTGCTGGCTCGAAGGGCCAAATGGCCTATTCCTGCACATATTATCTATGTTTCTAAGATATGGAAATGTGTGCAGAGGCATGGCAGATGGTGTTTAATCCATGCAAGTGTGAGTTGCTGCACCTTGTAAGGTCAAACCTACAGTAAGAGGGAAATATACAGTGAAAGGCAGGAGTACATAAACAGAGGAACCTTGGGTGTAAGTCCATAGCTCCCTGAAAGTTGCAACACAAGTGGATAGGATGGTAAAGAAGACATTTTTAATGCTTGCTTTCATCAGTAAGATGATGATAATACAAGTCGGTAAGTCATGGTCAGCTGTTTGGAACTTTGGTTAGGTTGGATTTGGAGCATTGTGCCTAGTTTTGGTTGCCGCATTGCAGGAAAGATGTTGGGTTTTGGTGAGGGTGCAGAAGAGGTTTACCAGGATATAATTCGGATTGGAGATTATTAGCTGCGAGGAGAGTTTGGGACAAATTTAGAGGTACAAGGAACTGCAGATGCTGGAATCATGCGCTGAACACAAACTTCTGGAGTAACTCAGCGGGTCGGGCAACATCCTTGGAGAACATGGGTAGGTGATGTTTCTAGCCGGGCCCATTTGTGAGTCTGTAGAAGGGACACAAACCCAAACGTCACCTGTCCACATCCTCGGAGATGCTCTCTGACCCCCTGAATCCCTCCAGCACTTTGTGTTAATACAAATTTAGATTGTTTTCACTGGAGCGTTGGTGACTGAGGGAAGACCTAGGAAAGTTACAAAATTATGAGAAGCTTTTATAGGACAGGTAGGTTTTCCTCAGGGTGAGAGGAAGACATTTTTAAGAAGATGCCTGAGGTAAGTTTTTTTTACATAGAGAGGGATAGGCGCCTGGAACACACTGCCAAGGGAAATGAAGGAAGCAGATAATATAGCAATGCTCAATACACATGCAGACACACATATGAACAGTCCAGAAACAGTGGCTCAGTGGTAGAGCTGGTCTCTTACAGCGCCAGAGACCCAGGATCGATCCTGGCTTTGGGTGCTGTCTGTACAGAGTTTGTTCATTCTCTCTGTGACTACGTGGGTTTTCTCAGGGTGCTCCGGTTTCTCCCACAGTCCAAAGACTTACAGGTTTGTAGGTTAATTTGCTTTGGTAAAAATTGTAAATTATCCCTAGTGTGCAGGACTGTGCTAGTGTATGGGGATCATTGGTCGGTGCGCACTCAGTGGGCCGAAGGGCCTGTTTCCGCCCAGTATCTCTAAAATCTAAAGTCTACATATACCACGCATGGCAAATGTGCAATTTCAATTGGCAACATGGTTTGTGCAGTCATCGTGGGTCCTGTTCATGTGCTGTGCTATGTTTTATGGCCCATTTGGATTGACTTACTTAAGGTGAGGAAATAAAAGTGTTCAAAAAAATTTCAACAATAGGTGGTGATGTGATTCTGGGGCCACTCAAGCTGTTGGGTTTGCAAACCCTGCCCTAGAGGCTGGCTGGGCCCAGGATATGCCCATGTCTAGAGATGATAGACATTACTCTGGAGATAGACACAAAATGCTGGAGTAACTCAGCGGGACCGGAAGCATCTCTGGATAGAAGGGAATGGGTGATGTTTCTTTAGCCTGAATTTGGGTCTTCAACCCAAAAACTCACCCATTCCTTCTATCCAGAGATGTTGCCTGTCCCACTGAGTTACGCCAGCATTTTATATTTTACTTCGGTGTAAACCTGCAAAATGCTGCAGTTCCTTCCGAGGCATTACTCTGGAACTGCATGTTGTAGTTCCCACAGAGTCAATGAGAATGAAAGATTGTTCTGAGAAGGAGAGAAAAGTCAGGCCTGGAAAAGAGAGCATGATGGAGACGGGCAACTCTACATGGAAATAAGTGCAGTGATCTCAGGATGGGTTGTGGCATGCCAGCACTAATGCAGGTAGAACCTATGGAGCTCTAACGTAGGTGGAGCCTGAGGAGATCTGAAAATGAAGATACACATGGGCCAAATGTCAGAGTCAATGAGACATAGAGTATGGAAACAGGCCCTTCAGCTCACCTTGTATATGCCAACCAATTTGGCATTCTGGGCCAATCTCATTTGCCTGCCTTTGGCCCATGGCCCTTTCAATTTTCCTATCCAAATATCTGTCCAAATGCCTTATGAAAGTGGACATTGTAGCCACTTCTCTAACTTCCTCCGTCAGCTCAGTCCAGATATAGACTACCCTCTGGGTGAAGAAGTTGCCCCTGAGCTCCCACTTAAATTTTGCCCTCTCAACTTAAGTCTATGCCCTCTAGGTTTAGAATACTCTACCCACGGAAATGTTTCCACACCCCTTTCCCTATGTCATGATCTTCTACACCTCTAGACTACCAGACTCCAATGCTCCAAGGATAAACGTCCCAGCCTATCCAGCCTCTACTAGAATTCAAACCCTCAAGTCCCATTAACATTCTGGTGACACTTTTCTGCACTCTAACCTTAACAACTGAAGGTAAGCAGAAAAAAAAGGAAGGTTTTCTAGACTTGGGCCAACGGATAACAGGTAGATCCAACAGAGTGGAACCAAGAGCTGCAGTGCAATGGCATGGAGATGCATGAAAATGTGATTCTTGTTTAGTTTAGACATACAGCATGGAAACAGGCCATCGATTAACCATAGGCTAGTTCTATGTTAGAACCAGTTTTGCACCATGCACACTGGGAACAATTTACCAAGGCCAATTAACCTACAAACCTGTACGTCTTTGGAATGTGGGAGGAAACCGGAGCGGTCATGGGGAGAACGTACAAACTCCACGAGGACAGCACCCGTAGTCAGGATCGTACTAGGGTTCCTGACGCTGTAAGGCAGCAACTCTACCACTGTGTCACTGTGCCGTCCCCTAGTCTAACCAATGTTTTGTACATCTGCAGAATAACACCCCATCTCTTCAACTCAATCAGACTAAAACCTTTTTACATCAGCCATCCAGCTGGAGCACGATCACTTTTAACAAGTATGGGATGATCAAAGAGAGTCAGCATGGATTTGGTAAGGACTGATCCGAGTTCTCCAAATAGATTAATATGTCAATACGGTGTTTTCCGTAAATATTATCTTAATGAGCCATCAGCTATTTGATGGGTTCCCAGGATAAATATTTCGTAAAAATTTGAACATAGTAATTCGGAGTTGGTTTTATGATGTGCATTGCGGGTGGTTGACAGAGGATGGAGAGTGCGGATAAAGAAAATGCACCCTAAATTTGGGGAATAGGACAAGTGGTGCTGCTAATAATCTTTGCTGCAGATTTAACTTCCCTTTATATCTGTAAATGCCCCTGACTTCAATACAGCAATATTCCTGGAAATGTTGAACTATTATGCATAAAACCCGTTTTAAAACGGGTTTAACACATCACAGATAAACCCTGTGTTATGATCCTTCAGTGAGGAATCTGCATAATATTCTCGCTATTAGGGAATATTTTTATATTTCTGATGGTCTTTTTTTTCCCCACTTGACATGGTAATCAGCTATACATCTTCATCATTATTGCTGGAGCGCCCACTGCTCAACTCTATTCATAGATACTAAATCATTCAATAATTAGTCATTTATCTTTCGGAGTCAGGCACGATCCTCTGTCCACCCTTGGAATATTATGTAGCTGAGGTGCTTTCATCTCTTCCTGCACCGCGACATCAAACTCCCAGGGAACCCGTCTGAAGAAGGGTCTCGACCCGAAACGTCACACCAGAGATGCTGCCTGACCTGTTGAGTTACTCCAGCATTTTACGTCTGTCTTCAGTTTGGACCAACATCTGCAGTTCCTTCCTACATAGAATAATATATGAAATACATATCCTCCATTTAAACCCCGACTTGGATGTGCCTCTCTTTTAGATTGGCACAGTGCCCTCAGATAGTATTAATCGAATTGGCCATTCAGTAATGGATATTTTTTTTTCAAAACCAGTTGTTTTTATTATTATATGTACATGTACTGTGAGATTTAAGGGGCTGTCCCACATGGACGACCTAATTGGCGAGTTTAGGAGAGTTGAGGAGAGTTTAGGGGCTGTCCCACTTGAGCGACCTAATCCACGAGTTCTGGTGAGTTTGCCCTCGACTCAAACTCGCAGCATAGTTGACACGAGGTCGTAGGAGGTCTTTGTAACTCTCCTTCATGCTCGAGAGTAGTTCCCGTGTACTCAAGGCCTCAGCTAGGTTGCAGCGTATTTTTCAACATATTGAAAAATGCCCGTGAGTAAAAAAAGGTCGCCATGGAAAATAATCGATACTTTTTTACTCGTATGTTTAGTCGTAGTAGGTCGTAGTATGTCGGCATGTTAGTTATAGGTAATCGAGGGTAGTCAAAGGTAGTCAAAGGTAGTCGTAGATAGTCATAGATAGTCTTCATCATAGTCGTAGGGAGGTCGAAGGGAGGTCGAAAGGAGGTCAAAGGAGGTAGTCTTCATTTTCAATTTCATGTCCAATTTTCCTGAAGCTAGTCGTAGCTAGTCGAAGCTAGTCTTTAACATAATCGAGGTCAAAGGAGGTCTTCTACATAGTCGAAGGAGGTCTTCAACACGACATTTTTTCAAACTCTCCTAAAATCTTCTACTCACCAATTAGTTCGCCCAAGTGGGACAGCCCCTCTAGATCTAATGAAAGTCTTGCTTACAGCAGTATCACTGACACATGGGCATAGACAACACCCCAAAACAGGTTAGCGTAAATTACACATGAATTCTACAAGAAAATACAAATATAACCGATGTTTGGAGGATTGCAAATCCGACAGGCAAGGAATATTCGTTTTATTCATCGGTACACAAGACTTACTCACGTATAGATTATTTTCTGGTAGACACAAAATTAATTCCGTATACTCTTAACCCAAAATACCACACAAATACGATTTCAGATCATTCCCCCCTAACTTTAAAAAAAAAAAATAGAAGGCATGTCTAAGAATACATCGTTCTGGAGGTATAACCCCCAAATTTTAAAAGACCCGCAAGGGAGTATATATCTAAGACAGCAAATGGATCTTTTTTTTCGAAATAAATGATACGCCAGGCACACCACCTACATTATTATGGGAATCTTTCAAAGCTTTTAATAGAGGTGTTATAATCTCATACCAAGCCTTTCAGAATAAAAAAAATAAGAATGAACAACGGCAGCTAGGGGAACAAATTAGAAAATTGGATATAGATAATGCTAAAGACCCATTCATGGATAAACACAATAAAATATTAATACTAAAATCCAAATTAAATAAATTACTATCAGTGAAAGTTATAAGATTATTCCAAATTACAAGACAGGAACAGTTTGAATTTGGGGAGAAGCCTCATAAACTTCTCGCATGCCAATTAAAAAAATGAGAAAAGGAACACACGATTTCAAAGATTAAATCAGACAAAGGGGAAGTATTAACATTACCGAATGAAATTAATAACAGATTTGTGCAATTTCATAAGAATTTGTATACATCCAAAACGACAATGGACACCAACACAATCACTAAGTTTCTGGATAAGTGCAATCTTCCCAAACTAGAATTGCAGGAACAAGAGGAATTGGGAGCACACTCACTAAAAAATGGAAAAACACCAGGTCCTGACGGATTTAGTAATGAATTCTATAAAAGTTTTTACGATATATTTAGTCCTCGTCTACAGAAAATGTACACACACGCTTTCAGAGAACAAATATTACCTGATACACTAGCAGAATCTACAATTACATTAATACTTAAAAAAGATAATGATGTGGAAGAACCTGGATCCTATAGAGCTATCGTGTTGTAAAATACAGATCAAAAAATATTAGCAAAAATATTAGCAAGAAGATTATAGGATCCCCTTTGTCTGATTTGTCCATTAAACTAATACATCCGGATCAAACGGGGTTTATCCCTAAGAGACATTCATTTAATAATTAGAGACGTCTTCTTAATGTAATGCACTCATACCAAACTAAAGATCCAAATCTCGCAATTATTTCTCTGGATGCAGAGAAAGCATTTGATCAGGTTAAATGGAAGTATATGGTTAAGATGTTGCAAAAATTTCAACTGGGAGAGAATTTCATTCAATGGATTAAATTAATATAAAATAAGCCAACGGCCAGAATATTAACTAATAACATTTTATCCACGAAATTTCAACTGTCAAGGGGTAAGAGACAAGGTTGTTCATTATCACCTTTGTTATTTGCCCTTATAATTGAACCACTAGCGGAAAGTATTAGCTCATCCGAATATCCATGGATATAAGACAAAATATTCAAACAATAAAATATCATTACAAGTTGATGATGTACTTTTGTACATCACAAAGCCTCATATCACTATACCCAATATTTTAAATTTAATTGAGGATTTCGGTTCATTTTCAGGTTACAGAATAAACTGGAATAAAAGTGAAATCATGTCAATAAAACCGAAAGATTCTATACATCTCATACAATTTCCTTTTAAAATAGCTGGGGGAAAATTTAAATACTTGGGCATTGAAATTACTAGAAGATATCAATGCATGTTTAAAGCAAACTATAACCCTGTACTTAAGAAATTACATAATTTAATTAAATTCTGGAAAATGCTCCCGATGTCCTTAATAGGCCGCATAAACATCATAAAAATGATTTTTCTACCACAAATTCTATACTTGTTCCAATCAATCCCACTATATCTACCCAAAAAGTTTAAAAAAATTGGACTCAGATTTAAAAATTTTATTTGGGATTATAAGACCCATAGAATACAAAGACCACACCTGAATAAATCCAAAGTAGTAGGGGGATTAGCACTCCCTAATTTTATGTATTATTATTGGTCAGTAAATATTAGAAATATGATTCAATTGTTGGATAATGCTCTTCATCAACCGGAATGGATCATTATGGAAAAAGAGGACTGCTCCCCCTTTTAATATTGGTGCGATCCTTCTTTCACCAATGACGGTGAATAATACAAACTACAACAAAAACCCAATTATACATAGTACAATCAGAATTTGGAAACAAATAAAATACAATTTAAAATTAAGAAACTTATCTCTCCTATCTCCTATTGCCAAAAACCCTCTGTTTAAACCCTCGATTATAAACAAAGCATTCATACAATGGGAAAGAGCAGGAAATAAAACTTTGGGAGATTTGTATGATACGGGAAAACTATTATCATTTAAACAATTACAACTAAAATACAATCTGGGTAACAATCAGTATTTTAAATATTTCCAAATATGTGATTATTTGAAAAAACATGCACATGAATTTCACAAAATGCCATTACTTATTAGATGAAGTAATGAATACAAAGGCGGAATCACCAAATTGAATTTCACATATATATAATATTATACTAAATGCAATAATACCAACAACGGAAGGTATTAGAGGTGAGTGGGAAAACGAACTAAGCATAAAAATTTCCAATGAAAGGTGAAAAGAATACTTATTAAATGTGCACAAATGCTCAATTAACGTAAGACACACTTTAATACAATTTAAAATTATACATAGATTATACTACACAAAAACTAAATTAAATACATTTTTCCCCAACGTTTCACCAATTTGTGATAAATGCCACTGTCAAGGAGCTACTATAGCACACTCATTCATCTTTTGTACAAAATTTCAAAGGTTTTGGATTGAAATCTTTGAAATTTTCCCAAAACTGTTTAAAATAAAAATGACACCAAAGCCGGAATGAATTATTTTCAGAATTACAGAAGGTTGTTCGGAATTATTTATTTATTTTTTTTAATTTTTTTATTATAGAAACAAAGTAATTACAAAATACACTCTTATACAATGATAAAAACTATATAATATTAATGATAAATTGATACTGTTTATATTATTTATAATATTATCAATTATACATATCAAGGTTAATTATTTTGTATAATTGGAAGTATGTATAGTATCATCCTAGTATTAGCAATATACTCACACTAGTCATAATGTCCATATTTCCTCTAATCTCAAAATACAAGTCCCCCATGTTATAATTGTATAATACACAATATTAACCGAACTTCTATAATATTCATTATATTTTCATAATAATAAGAGTGTTTGTATTATTATTGACTTTATATTTTCCAAATTATTGTATAGTTGAAACTACACAATTTTATGTCATTAAAAATACAGAACATCAATAATATTTTCATACAAGTAATGATATCTATATTCGCATTAATATTAAAAATTTAATATAATGTGTTTCTATACTTTTTTTCTAATTAAGGATAGAAAAAAAAAAGAATAGAAAATAGAAAAGAGAGTGTTGAAAGTTTGATGGAGATTGAAATATTATTCATTAATTCGTCCTTGGAGATATATTCATGATTTATTATATGTGTTTCTTCATCCATTCAGATATTCAGGCCTCAGTCAAGTCTTCGCGCCGAACCATTATGACCCTGTAAATATTTAATATATGGAGACCAAATCTCTCTGAAGAGATCTAACCTATCCATAAGGACAAGCCTCAATCTCTCCAAATGAAGTGTCTCCGACATTTCTGTATTCCACATTTTAATTGTTGGGGATGCAGGGCCTTTCCAAAATTTTAATATTAATTTTTTCCCAATTATTAGACAATAATCGATAAAAAATCTTTGGTTCATTGTAACTAGTTGGTCCGTTTCAAGTATTCCAAGTATTATTAACTTTGGATCAGAAATCATAGTAATATTAATAACATTCGAAATTATCTTAAATATTTCGTTCCAATATTCTACAATCTTTATACAATTAGTGAATGAGTGTGACAAATTTGCTTCTGAGATTTGACATTTATCACATATAGGCGATAATTTTGGAAATATATTATGTAATTTAGATTTGGAATAATGTAGTTCGGAATTAAATGCGTATAAAAAGACTATATTTGATTACGGCTTAATAATAGGAAAAAAACAAATCTTAAAATTCTGGAAACATGCTCCTCTACCAACATTAAATATGTGGATTTCAACTATGTTTGAAACACTACATCTGGAAGATATAAGACTCTGCCCGGAAGGAAAATCAGAACGCTTCTTTCAGACATGGTCTGCATTTATAGAATTACTACAAAGATAGGGTGCAGGAATACCTCGGGCCTTGGTAGGGGGAATGAAAAACTATTGAGTTGGTGGATTCCTTTTGCGTGATAAATATAACATAGTAACTGGCTTTTTTTTTCCTTTTCATTTTTTTTTAGGGTCTATCTCTTAACCTGCTTTCTCTAATTCTTTGACCAAGGATTTCTTCTCCCCTTTGTCACGCTCTTTCACTATCACAACTCTTTTCACCTATTTCACTCTCTTTCTTTATATTATTTTTCTTTAAAAGCCATAAAATTATGCAGTACAATGATTGTAACAATATATATATGTGAAGTACATTGATGTATTTACCTTTAAGAAATAAAATATTAAAAAAATAAAAAATAATAAAAAAGTCTAAACTTGACAACTTCCTTTTTGCACTGTATAATGATTTTAGATAAAATGCTACCACTTATGGCTGTGATTTTTGGCCATCTTACTCCGCTCATCAGGTGCAGAGGATTCTTCCCATCAATGAAAAATAAAAGTATTATTAGTGTTTAAAAAATGTTGAGAATCTCTGTCCTGTCAATCACGCCATGAAGTCCACACCCCTTCTGGTGGGAGGGATTATAAAACCCAGAAGTGTGGGTGTGGCTCAGTCTCTGCAAGATGAGGGAGGGAGAGGTCATGTCTCTGTCTGAGCTGTGAATCAACTGAACACACTGAATGTTTACTGAACTGTGAGTGTGGTGTTTATGTGGCGTTTTGTGTGGTTTTATAGTGGTTTCACCCTGCTTGAAATGGTATGAAACTGCATTTGAATGTGGTTGCCTTGCACCCTGCATGAAATGGTTTGAAACTGCACTTGAATTTGGTGGCCTTGCACCCTGCTTGAAATGGCATGAAACTGCATTTGTATTTGGTAGCCTTGCACCTGCTTGAAATGGCATGAAACTACACTTGCATTTGATGGCCTTGCACCCTGCTTGAAGTGGCATGAAACTGCACTTAGATTTGGTGGCCTTGCACCCTGCTTGAAGTGGTATGAAACTGCACTTGAATTCATTGGCCTTGCACCCTGCTTGAAGTGGTATGAAACTGCACTTGAATTCGGTGGACTTGCACCCTGCTTGAAATGGAATTATAAGGAATAACCGTGAGTCAACTGCCAGCCCACCAGCCGTGAGTGAGCTGCCAGCACATGAGTGACTGAGCTGCAAACCCAAGAATCCATTTGGCCCACAATGTCCATACTAGCCCTATCGAAACCAGTCCCTTCAGCCCACAACACCCATACTAGTGCTCCGGAAGCCTCCCCCCCCAATATATATATATAATAGCATATATAATATACACACAGTATTCTTTGTGTATAGCCTAAAGTTGTAGGTCAACTTGTTCTATTTTATCTATTTGTTTGTGCACGTCAGGTTGATTGCATTAGTCGAAACAGGATGGACCACGAGAAGGTTGCAATCTCCCACCCTGCACACACTCACACACACACACACACATATAATTATAATTTTGCCAGATTGAAAATGCATCAGAAATCTCCATGCGCTCGTGAAGTTATTCTTTTACTTTATTGCCATGAGCAATTGAAGCTAAATTAATCTGCATATGATAGTGGACAATGTAGTATTACAATGATTTTATTGGGGACACCAAGTAGTAAATGATTAGATTGTCCACATAGACTTCAGTGAAGTTTTCAATAAGCTCCCTTCTGGTAGGCTGATCCAGAAGAATAAGCCTAATGGGATCCATGGACACTTGGCCATCGAAGACAGTGGTGGTGGGTGGGGAAGGGGAGTGTTATACTAAATGGAGGCCCGTCTTCATTGGTGCTTTGCAGGGGTTAGTGCTTAGGGTGTTGGTGTTTCTGGAACAAAAAAATGGACACAACTGTGGATGGGTAATAAGTAAGCTGGAAGACAACAAAGTTTGGCTGAGTTGTGGATGATAAGAGCAGGTTGTCAAACATCTCAGCTGGACCTAGACCAGTTGCAAATGTGGGCATTGAAATGGCATATGGAGTTTAACCCGGACAGGGGTGAGATGTTGCACTTTGGGAGGTCAAATGTCAGGGAAAAACAGAAGTAAATAGCAGGACTCATTGGAACATGAATATACAGGTAGATGTTGGGGTGAAGCTCATATTTGCAAAATGGCAATGAAAATGGCAATACAAGTGTATAGCGCGTTAAAGAAAGTGTATGGTATACTTGATTCCATTCATCAGAATGTTGAATATAAAATTAGGGATCATGTTGCAATTATATAAAATTTAGTTTTGTAGTTCTATGCAGTTCTAGTCACCACATGTATGCAGTTCTAGTCACTATATTCCATAAGGATGTAATGGTGCTGAAGAGGTCCACTAGGATGTTGATGGGTTGGAATGTATCAGCTATAAGACAAATTTGAGCAAATTTGTATTGTTTTGAGTGTCAAAAACAGAATGGATGACCTGATAAAAGTACATACAGTTATGAAGGTATAGAGGGTGAGAATTAAGGGCCTGTCCCACTTAGGCGATTTTGCCACATTGGGCGTTGCCTGTATGGGTGTGAGTAGTCTTCTCAGTCGCCCAAAGAGTCGTAGCGTCTTTCTGGTCGCCGGCTGGATTTTCAACATGTTGAAACATTTTCGGAGACAGTTGGCGACAGTGGGTTTGACGCCAATGAGCGTAGCTTAACTTCTCCTGATGTAAGTGCTGTCGTAGTTGTCGCCAGGTTAACGTAGGTTGTCGCTGGTGCTGATTTCCATTTTCTTTTTTGCTAAAGTAATGATTCTGTTTCGAATTTTATGTAGAAGGGGGAGTCCAGTTCGATCCTGTTCCAGACCCGGGTTTGATCCTGTCTATGGATGCTGTAAGTATGGTGTTTGCACGTTCTCCCTGTGACCACATGGGTTTTCTTCGGGTGCTCCGGTTTTCTCCCACACTGCAAAGACATGCAGGTTTATAGGACAATTGACCTTTGTAAATTGTCCTTAGTTTGTACAATAGAACTAGTGTGTGGATGATTGTTGGTCAGCATGGACTTGGTGGGCTGAAAGGCCTGTATCTCTAAAGTGAACTAAAACAAAAATCATCTGTCATTATTTCCATTAATCCCATTGAAATCTATTCCCTCACGTTTTGTTATTAGCATTCCCAACCCACAGTTTTCCCATAAGGAAACTATATGGGAGAGGGGGTGGTTTACAGAGGTTAATTAACTTAACAACATGTCTATTATGAGAACCAACATGTCATGATGTGTGAGAAAACTAGAGTACCCAAGAGAATCCCACGTAGACACAGGATGAATGTTTAGTTCAGATATACAGTATAAATGGGCCCTTCACCCCACTAAGTCTGCACAGGTCAACACCAGCTCTATCCTACACACTAAGGACAATTTACAGAAGCCAATTTACCTACATACCTGCACGACTTTGGAAAGTGGAAGGAAACCGGAGCACCTGGAGAAAACCAACGAGGTCACTGGAAGAACGTGCAAACTCTGCACAGACAGCACCTGTAGTCAGGATCAAACCCGGGTCTCTGACACTGTGAGACAGCAACTCTACCACTGTGCCTCCATGCCGCCCAAATGTGATACACAGACAGTGTCAGAGGTCCGAATCAAAGGTCATTTACTGGTGTTTGCGGACAACTGCACAACCTGCATTAACGCACAACTAAGGTTTCACAAGACCATGTTCAAACAGGATTTGACCCGAGAATTGACTGAGACAGGTTGACAAAAATATTTTCACACAGATATAAGCCTATCAAAGGAGGAGAGCGAAGAAGGTGGTAGGAGAGTGTAGCGAGGGAATGACCAAGTTTAAGGTCCTGGGTAACTGAAGTAAAAATGTCTTATGATAAGTCAATGGGCATCAGCGTGTAACGAGACCAGAAATGGATGAGTGTAACGATCCCGGGAGTTGATGGGATAGAATAAATCAGAAAGATGTAAGGATCAAGCCAGTGTGAAATTTGTCAGTGGGAATGAGATTTATCAGGTTGAGGTGTTATTGGACTGGGAACTAAAGTGGGTCAGATGGGAGTGGGGTGAATTAAAGAATGCAGCTTTGGATGAGCTGAAACCTATGGAGCGTGCTAACTGGAATTTTGTCTGAATCATTTAATATCAAAGCAGTGAACGCAACAGACATTTGACCCTAATTTATCCCCGTTACTGTAAAATGTTCACACCAGAAACTTACATAATCTTTTTGAAACAGTCGGATTTTCACCAGAGATGAGCATTTTCACATTCTTGCCTGAAAAATGTCAATATTAAATACAAAATCAATGTAGTGGGTGAATGGAATTTATTTTAAAATGTTCAGCTGCTAAGTGCCATAGAGGAGGTGGAGGACTGACTACAACTCATTTGCTCACTCACTCATTTGGCAGAATTGATCAAAGAATCTTTGACCGGTGTTCATGGAACAAACCAGTGGGGCAGCAGGTAGAGCTGCTGCCTCTCAGCTCCAGTGAACCGGGTTCCATCCTCACCTGAGGTGCTGATTTTATATGTGTGCAGAGTTAGGGAAAATTTAGTTGGGGAATAGGATAGCTTCATGGAGCACCACAGTGCTGCAGTTGGTAGCTGCTGCCTCACACTGGGTCAATTTAATTTATTTGCAACCGTTTAAATTAAGACACAGTGGCACAGCAGAAGAGTTGCTGCCTTACAGCGCCAGAGACCCAGATTCGATCCTGACTGGAGGCGCTCTCTGCACGGAGTTTGCATGTTCTCCATGTGACCGCATGGGTTTTCTCTGGGTGCTCCGGTTTCCTCCCACATGCCCCAGACGTGCAGGTTTGAAGGTTAATTGGCTTCTGTAAAATTGTCCCTGGTATGTAGGATTGAACTAGTGCATCGGTGATCACTGTTTGGCACGGACTCGGTGGGACGAAGGGTCTGTACCCATCTTTAGGTACAAATTTAAATTAAAGTCTCCTTGCTATGTTATGCAGTTAAGGATCGTGATCGGATGCAGTATGGGTGTTCGAGGTTATGGGGAGAAAGGAGACTACAATACAATACAATACAATAAAATAATGTTTATTGTCATTTGAACCTCAAATGAAGTTCAAACGAAATTTGGTTTTGTTTCATAACCCCTCTTTTTAAGAAGCGAGGGAGAGAGAAAACGGGGAATTACAGACCAGTTAGTCTACATCGGTAGTGGGGAAACTGCTAGAGTCAGTTATTAAAGATGGGATAGCAGCGCATTTGGAAAGTGGTGAAATCATTGGACAAAGTCAGCACGGATTTACGAAAGGTAAATCATGTATGACGAATCTTGTGGAATTTTTCGAGAATGTAACTAGTAGCGTGGATAAGGGAGAACCAGTGGATGTGGTATATCTGGACTTCCAGAAGGCTTTCGACAAGGTCCCACATAAGAGATTAGTATACAAACTTAAAGCATACGGCATTAGGGGTTCAGTATTGATGTGGATAGAGAACTGGCTGGCAAACAGGAAGCAAAGAGTAGGAGTAAATGGGTCCTTTTCACAATGGCAGGCAGTGACTAATGGGGGACTGCAGGGATCAGTGCTGGGACCCCAGCTATTTACAATATATATTAATGATCTGGATGAGGGAATTGAAGGCAATATCTCCAAGTTTGCGGATGACACTAAGCTGGGGGGCAGTGAGCTGTGAGGAGGATGCTAGGAGAATGCAAGGTGACTTGGATAGGCTGGGTGAGTGGACAAAAGTTTGGCAGATGCAGTATAATGTGGATAAATGTGAGGTTATCCACTTTGGTGGGAAAAACAGGAAAGCAGACTATTAACTAAATGGTGGCCGATTAGGAAAAGGGGAGATGCAGCGAGACCTGGGTGTCATGGTACACCAGTCATTGAAAGTAGGCATGCAGGTGCAGCAGGCAGTGAAAAAAGCGAATGGTATGTTAGCTTTCATAGCAAAAGGATTTGAGTATAGGAGCAGGGAGGTTCTACTTCAGTTGTACAGGGTCTTGGTGAGACCACACCTGGAGTATTGCGTACAGTTTTGGTCTCCAAATCTGAGGAAGGACATTATTGCCATAGATGGTGTGCAGAGAACGTTCACCAGACTGATTCCTGGGAATTCAGGACTGTCTTATGAAGAAAGACTGGATAGACTCGGTTTATACTCTCTAGAATTTAGAAGATTGAGAGGGAATCTTATAGAAACTTACAAAATTCTTAAGGGGTTGGACAGGCTAGATGCAGGAAGATTGTTCCCGATGTTGGGGAAGTCCAGGACAAGGAGTCACAGCTTAAGGATAAGGGGGAAATCCTTTAAGACCGAGAAGACTTTTTTCACACAGAGAGTGGTGAGTCTCTGGAACTCTCTGCCACAGAGGGTAGTTGGGGCCAGTTCATTGGCTATATTTAAGAGGGAGTTATATGTGGCCTTTGTGGCTAAGGGGATCAGAAGGTATGGAGCGAAGGCAGGTACGGGATACTGAGTTGGATGATCAGCCATGATCATATTGAATGGCATTGCAGGCTCGAAGGGCCGAATGGCCTACTCCTGCACCTAATTTCTATGTTTCTATGTTTCTGCAGTCCTACAAACAAGATACACAACCAACACAATTTACACAAACATCCATCACAGTGAATCTCCTCCTCACTGTGATGGAAGGCAAAGTCTTATCTCTCCATTCTTCTCCCGATGTTAAAGCCCCCGGCGGGCGATGGTAAGTCCCGCGGCCATCAGGCCGTGCCAGGCAATGTAAGGCCCTGCTCTGGGTCTTGATGTTGGAGCCCCCGGCGGGAGATGGCAAGTCCTGCGGACGGGCCGGGCGATGTCGCGTCGGGCGATGTCAGGCCACGCTCCGGGCGATGTCAGGCCACGCTCACGGGTCGTTTTCAACCCCGTAATTCGGGCGGGAGACGTTGCCGTTGCGGGAGCTCTGAAAAGCGGTCTCCTACTAGGGACCCGTGAGCTCCCGATGTCACCGTCCAACGGACCTGTGGCTGGAGCCTCCGAAGCTCCGGAGTCGGGTCACAGCCGCGCACCACCACAGCTCTTCCATGCTCTGTAACCGGCAGGCTCCACGACTGGAGCCCCCAGGTCGTTTCGGTTGGAGGCCGCTCCACGGTGCTAGGCCCCAACGACAACGGAGACCCGACAGGGAAAAGGTCGGGTCCCCCGTACAGGGAAGAGATTTATAAGTTCCACCCCCCTCCTGCCCCCCACATATCCACAGCTAAAAGCAATATATAAACCACAACAAAACTATACACTCAACGGGGACAAAAATTAAAAAAAGACAGACAGACAGCAGAGGCCGCTGCCACGAGGTGCCACCATTTTACATACACTGAGATTAGGAGAGAGAGAAATAGATTAGCCATGATTGAATGGCAGAGTAGACTTGATGGGCCAAATGGCTTAATTCTGCTCCTATGATCTTATGATTTTCACTTTAGCAAGCACAAAAACAATACAGGTTTTCTTTTTTTTCCAGTTGATTATGTAAAATAAACTGTTTTAACCATAAACATTTAAGTCACTTAACGAACTACATTAAAAGGGGGATTTTCAGCATGGCTTTATTGGATTCTGCTTCTGACGCTCTGGTTTAATTTTGATTCAGTGGCCTTGGAATCATTTCATTACTACCAATCAATCTGACCTTTTACATTTAATACTGATTCGCTGGAACCCTAAGCATTGGCTCCTTGCTGGTGTTATGTATTTTTGTACAACTGAGTACTGAAAGGGGGAGAGATAGATGTGAAATAGTCCCTGACAATTTTTCTTCTCAGTTTTTAATCCACATATGTCTGAATGACAAGTGGATAAGGACTTGGATGAGATAAGAAAATAAATCCGATACCAGCTCAAACTGAAGATTTGCGAAATAGAAATCCCTGGATACAGGAGCATTGATGGACACTGGATTTTAAATGGCACAAACTGTGTGGAGAAGCAGAATGATTATTGGATAATTAGGTAACTACCTTGCAGTTAGTGAGGCACGGTGGTATAGTGATTACGTTAGCTGGACGGCTAATCCAGATGCAAGACTTTGAATCACAGTCAACAGCATAAGCAGTTAAAAGGCAAACATACTACAGATGCTGACAATCTGCAATAAAGCAGTACATCCTAGAAATACTCAGTAGAGTCAAGCATTTTCAACAGCGAGAAGTTAACGTTTCAAATTGATGAACTTTCATGAAAGTTCCAAGTAATTGCCTAATCTGCTGCGAATTTCCAGCGCTATAATTTACATTGAAGTAATAAAATTATGTCGGACCAAAATCTCAGTCTCAGGAACGACAATCATTCAATTGTTTAATTTAATTTAGTTTAGAGATACAGCGCAGAAACAGGCCCTATATTCCACCGTGTCCGCACCGACCAGTGATCCCCGCACACTAACACTATCCTACACACACTGGGGATAAATTTTACATTTATACTAAGACAAATTAAGCTACAAGCCTGTATGTCTTTGGATTGTGGGAGAA
Source organism: Okamejei kenojei (assembly GCA_035221665.1). Taxonomy (NCBI): domain Eukaryota; kingdom Metazoa; phylum Chordata; class Chondrichthyes; order Rajiformes; family Rajidae; genus Okamejei; species Okamejei kenojei. Next base: position 16,404,912 of record CM069132.1, on the reverse strand, counting down.
AATCGAAGATCTCGGGGAAAACCCACGCAGGTCAGGGGGAGAACGTACAAACTTCATACAGATAGCATCCGTAGTCAGGATCGGACCTGGGTCTCTGGCGCTGCAAGGCAGTAGCTCTACAACTGCACCACCATGCCGCCCACTGCCACCCACTATTTTGTTGCTTCGCTAATGACTTGTATGAAAGGAAATCTTTTCAGCCTTCTCCAATCCACATGTGACACTAGACCCTCATAAGTCAGGGCATTGAGTATAGGAGTCAGGCAGTCATGATGCAGCTCCATAGGACTTTGGTTAGGCTGTGTTTGGAGCATTGCACGCAGGTCTGGCCATCCCATTACAGGAAGAATATGGAGGCTTTGGAAAGGGTGCAGAGAATGTTTACCAGAATGGAAAGCCAATATTACGGGTCAGGGCATTTCTTCAAATCTGAAATGTCGCCTATCCATTTGCTCCAGAGATGTTGCTTTATGCTCTGAATCCACCAGTACTGTGTATTTTATTCAAGATTGCAGCATCTGCAAATCCTTGTGTCTCCTCAGTAGTCATAACTATGGAGACATTTGACCCATTATATCATGTTGGTTGAAAGGCTTCTGAAACATGTAGCTGTCAGTCTATTGCCTTGCAGGTTGCACAGATCCATTCATTGTTAAATGAAGGAGGTTTTAGATTCCACCACGCTTTTGTTCAGTGAATTCCAGGTACACATTATTCACAGAGTCATGGAGATGTACTTTACAGAAATAGGCCCTTTCACCTAATGTCCATCAAGCATTTAAAAATTAATCCTACCCTAACCAGTTTTATTGTTCGTGCATTCCCAGCAACTTCTCCCCAATTCTAACACCCACCTGCATCCGATGCAATTTACAGTGGCCAATTAACAACATCCCGTGCAAATTATTTTTGGAGAACGTGCAAACTCCTCCCTGACAGCATTGGAGTTCAGAATTGAACTCGGGTCGCTGGAGCCATGAGACATTGGAGAACCACAAACTACCTTTAATAGGACTTTACTGGACTTCATCTTGCACTAAAAAATGTTATTCCCTTCATCATGTATCTGTGGATGGCCTAATTGTATGTCTTTCTGTTGACTGGATAGCACGCAACTAAATATTTTCACTGCACCTAGGTACATAATAAACTAAACTAAACTGAACTAAATTAAATTAAACTAAACTAAACTAAAATTAAACAACATCTCTATTAATTGTGCCACCACATCTCCGATTCCTTCGGTGAAAAAAGTGTTTTCACCAAGTCCTCTCCAATCTTTCAATCGATTGCCTTTAATCGATCTTCTATTGCTCCTAATCTTATTGCCACCTGACCTTCAACTCACCTGCTTAGGCTTCTCAAAACTTAACCTATCTTGATTAATTCTTCCAAAATACAAACATTCTAACACACTTTCATGAAAGGCCCAAGATGTTGTCTGATCTGATGCGAATATCCAGCATTATAATTTACGTTGAAGTAATAATATTATGTTGGACCAAAATCTGACAATGTTCTCGTATATTCTTTCCTTCCTGAACTGTGGAGAAGTGAACTGAACATAGAAAATGAAAGGTGTTTTTGTTTAAAACTAGTGTTACAAATAATTATAGCAAAAACCTTCTTTCACTATGCCTCATACAATAAAGACAAGTTTCGGTGATACTTATTTAACTACCCCCATCAGGGATCTATGAACAAGCAGGGACCTATGAACAAGCCCTTAGACTTCTTAAACTAGAGGGATACTCAAAAAGGGGATTAATATGCTGCTTCAATTGAAGGGAGAAAAATGTTGGATGAAGTTATTAAGTACCTATGCCATGTCAACTGTCAAAGCATCAAACAGGACCATGTAGTCGGAAACAAGGCAAGACATTATTGTAAAGTGATGGTCTGAATGACACAAGAGGTTTGTGCAATAACCACTGTGAGATAAAAGATATGATGAAAATAAATTGAATCTTCCGTACCAGAACAGGGACTACGATACTTTAACAGTAACTACAGTCTTCAATCAACAATGGGTGAGGAGAATACCATGCATTCCATACCGTAATGGGGATACAAGAGCAGAGAGGTCATGGTGGAAATGTATAAAATATTGGTGAGGCCGCAGCCTGACCACAAAACTGTTGGAAGGATGCAGTAGCACAGAGAAGGTATAGAGATTAACAAGCATTGTACTTAGTGTTAAAGAAGGAACTGCAGATGCTGGAGAATCGAGGGTTACACAAAAAGCTGGAGAAACTCAAGCGGGTGCAGCAGCATCTAAGAAGCGAAGGAGATAGGCGACATTTCGGGTCTGAAGAAGGGTCTCGACCCGAAACGTCGCCTATCTCCTTCGCTCCTTAGATGCTGCTGCACCCGCTGAGTTTCTCCAGCTTTTTGTGTAAACCCCAAGCATTGTACTTATATTGTTTCAGATGGCTATCAAAGGATTTATACTTTCTGCCAGGCCCAACCTGGTTGTCCATTACCTACATGAAAATTGGTTCTTATTAACATAGAAGATAGCAAGTGGCTGTTTCATGAAGTATATTAGGTACTTGGAACTCATTGGAAATTATTCCAAAATGTCCGAAGGCTCAGTTATAGGATTATAAACTATACAGCAAAGAAACAGCCCCTTCAGCCCATCTTATCCATTCAGACGAAGTTGGCATGCTAAGTTAGTCCCATCTGCATGAAATTGGCTTTTAGCATACTAGAGACTGCTGATCCATATATTTGTCCAAATATCTTTTAAAAGTCATAATTGCGTCCGTTTCTATAGTTTCCTCTGGCAGCTCATTCCAGATGCAGACCACCCCGTGAGTGAAAAAGTTACTCTTGAGCACCTCTTAAGTTTCTCCTCTCTCACCTTAACCCTATGCCCTCTAGTTATAGAATCTTCTATCCTCGTGTACACCTCAATAAGGTCACTTCTTCGCCTCCTAGGCTCAAAAGAAAAAAAGTTCCAGCCTACCTAACCTTTCCTTATAACTTAAGTCCACAACCCCAGGTAACATCCTTTCCAAATTAATGTCATCTATATTACTAACAAGTAAGATCTTGACCACTTCCTGTTTTTCTGTTTCTTGATTTTAGAAAAAAATGCTGCCACTTACAGCTGTGATTATTGGCCAGCTTACTCAGAGTCCCCCTCCGCTGCGCAGGACAAGAGGATTTTTCCCATTGATGAAACATAAAAGAGTTATTAATGTTTTAAAAATGTTGATATTCTCTCTGCTGCCCCTGCTGGTGGGTGGGGAGGGACTATACAACCCGGAAGTGTCAGTCTTTGCAAGATGGGGGAAGTGAGAGGGTCATGTCTCTCAGTCTGAGCTGTAACTACCAGTGAACACATGTCTACTAAACTGTGAGTGTGGTTTTACTGATCTTGATTGCCCTTAATGTGGTATGAAAATGAAAATGTGGTTGGTTTGAAGTAAAAGCAGTGTGAATGGCTGGAGGGGTTTGGGTTGGAGTGTAAAGCAGTGCGAATGGCTGGTGTGGTTTTGGGTTGAAGTGTAATGCACTGCAAATGGCTGGTGGGCTAAACTTGACAACTTCCTGTTTCCACTGTATAATGATTTTAGATAAAACGCTACCACTTGCGGTTGTGATTTTTGGCCATCTTACTCAGTCCTCCACTCATCAGGTGCGGAGGATTCTTCCCATCAATGAAAAATAAAAGTGTTATTAGTGTTTAGAAAATGTTGAGAATGTCTCTCCTGTCAATCACGCCATGAAGGCCACACCTTTTCCGCTGGGAGGGGGGACGGATTATAAAACCCGCAAGTGTGGGTGTGGCTCAGTCTCTGCATGATGGGGGACGGAGAGGTCACGACTATGTCAGAGCTGTGAATCAACTGAACACACTGAATGTCTACTGAACTGTGAGTGTGGTGTTTTGTGTGGTTTTATGGTGGTTTCCCCCTGCTTGAAATGGTATGAAACTGCATTTGAATGTGGTGGCCTTGCAACCTGCTAGAAGTAGTATGAAACTGCACTTGAATTTGGAGGCCTTGTACCCTGCTTGAAGTGGTATGAAACTGAACTTGAATTTGCAGTGGCCTTGTACCTTGCTTGAAGTGGTATGAAACTGCACTTGAATTCAGTGGCCTTGCACTCTGCTTGAAGTGGCATGAAACTGCACTTGAATTCGGTGGCCTTGCACCCTGCTTGAAGTGGTCGGGAACTGCACTCAAATTCGGCGGCCTTGCACCCTGCTTGATGTGGTAGGAAATTGCACTTGAATTTGGTGGCCTTGCACCCTACTTGAAGTGGTAGGAAAATGGATTTGAATTTGATGGCCTTGCACCCTGCTTGAGATGGAATTTCAAGGAACAGCCGTGAGTCAACTGCCAGCCCACCAGCTGTGAGTGAGCTGCCAGGACATCAGGCTTGAGGGACTGAGCTGCCACCCCACAAATCCATTTGGCCCACATTGTCCATACTAGCCCTCTTGAGACCAGTCCCTTCAGCCCACAACACCCATACCAGCACTCCAGAAAGCCCCCCACTGGCCACCAATATTGGAATTGGTGTAGAGGTGGAATATTGCGTTGGGGGACCAGTCCTCCCGTGTGAATATGGGACCTTCCTATAGTCCTTCCTATAGCTGGGTGACTAGAAATGCACGCAACAATTCCAAGAGTGGTCTCATCGATTACCTGTGCAGCTGCATCATGACATCCCAACATTAGTACTCGATACTTTGCCAATAAAGGTAAGCGTGCCAAAAGCCAAATTAATCACCACACTTTCGACTTGACGCTGCTTTCAGGGAATCATGCACCTGTACTCCCAGACTCTGCAACACTCTCCAGGGCTCTGCAACTTGCTCACACAAGTCCTACCCTAGTCTGACATAACACATTTCAACATGTCCAATGTTTCAGTTAAATTCCACTTGCCCTTGCTTAGGCCAACATCCCAACTGATCTAGATCCTGTTGTAAACTTTAAAATCCTTCCACGTAGTTCACTATACCACTAATTTGGGTGCCATCTAAAAAATGTGTTAATGATCATTCATATTGTTAATATCGATAACAAACAACAGAGGTTCCAGCAGCAAACCCTGTGGCATTCTCTGCCTCTGATCAGAAAAATGAACCTTCATAATTATCCTTTTTCTCCTTCCTCCAAACCAGTTTTGAATCCAATTTGCTAGCTCACTATGGATTCTGTAACGTACCATACTAACCTACCATATGGGATTTTGTCAAAGGACTTTGCTAAAGTCCATACAGACAATATCCACTGCTCTTCCCCCCATCAATCCTCCTGCCGACCTTTTCACAAAACTCTTTCAGATTTGCAAGACATGGGTTTGACTGCACAAAGCCGTGCTGACTATCCCTGGGGTCAGGTTCATTGGTCTGCAGTTCTCAGGCTTGTCTCTGCTACCGTTCTTAAATAACAGTTTAACATGAGAGACTCTCCAGCCTTCTGGAACTTAATTTGAAGTTCTCAAACAAACTTTGTTAACAAGCTCATCAGGAAGGCTGGCTCCATCCTGGGGGTGGAGTTAGATGCACTGGAGGTGGTCTTGGAGGGGAGGATGCTCCTCAAACTGTAGAGCATCCTGGACAATACAGCTCACCCCCTCCATGACACACTGGCCAAACTGAGGAGCTCCTTCAGCAACAGACTGGTTCCACCAAAATGCAGTACAGAACACTACAGGAGACCCTGTGGGTACTGTACAACTCCTTCCCCATCTGTCGTGGGGTAGACTGACTCCCCTTTTCCTTCCTGGGATACATAAAGTTCTATTGTATCGTATCGTATGACGCAACTATCTATGTAAAAGTCTCTCCAATTTCCTTCCTAGCTTCCCACAAGGTCTGCGGTACACTGGGTGAAGTTCCATCAACTGCAAGTGCATGAATCTTTCTCAGCCTAAACATTTTTCTGAATTAATTTCTGCAACTGCTAAATAAAAAATTATATTTTTGAATAACATTTCGGTGAAAGCTATTTATGTTCAGAGAAAGATTTCCTGATATTTTTCAAATATTTTATATTGTAAAATGATGATGAAGCTTTCACATTTGATGATGAAGCTTACACATTTGCAAAGGAAGATGGCAAAGTTTATTAACTGTGAAAAGAATAACTTGGTGTGTCCAGAGTAGGAAAATGTTTTTGCTGTTTTTGTGGGAGTCTGTCCAGAGCAAGCGATGTCTGCAAAGGGCGCGCAGCATCGTTAAGGACTGCCCTCACCTCAACCACAGACTGTTTACCCTTCTCCCATCTGGGAGGTACTGCAGGTCTCTCCGTTGCCGGACCAGCAGGTTCAGGAACAGCTTCTTCCCTGCGGCTGTTACCCTACTTAACTCTGCACCTTGGTGATTGCCAGTCATCCCCCCCGGACACTCCATCCCCCACTGACCGATCTCCCCCCCTCCCCCCCGAAAATTGCACTACTGCTACTGTATATACATATATATATTTTACTGTTCCATTATTCTGTGTTCACACTTCTGGGTGAGATGTTAACTGCATTTTGTTGTCTCTGTACTTGTACACTGAATCTGAATCTGAATCTGAATCTTTGTTTTGGTGGATGAAATATTTGCTAGTATTATTTTTCAGTGTAAAATTTCCATTATAAATTTTTAATCATGAACTGGAGTTTTACCTTTAATTTAAGGGGAAGGAAAAGAGAAACCACGAAACCATGGACCAGTTAGCCCAACATTTGTGGAAAGTAAACTTGTAAGCAATTGGTGACAGGACACTTGGAAAATATTGAAAGTAGAAACAAGGAACTGCAGATGCTGGTTTACACAACAGGACGCAAATCACTGGAGTAACTCCGCGGTTCAGTCAGCTTCTCTGGAGAACATGAACATGGATTTCGTGTTGAGACTCGAAAATGTTAGTAAGGTTCGAAAGAGTCAACATGGAGTTAGGAAACAATTTGTGATGGGATTTCTTGAAGATGGAACGAATACAACTGATGCAAGAAACTAGTTAATGTAGTGTATTTGAACTTTCAGAAGGCCTTTGAAAAGGTCCTCTGCAAGAGATATTAAATGAAAATAAAGCATACAATTTGAGAGAAATATAGTAGCAGAAACTGGAGATTGAATAATGTAGAAAACAATAGGGATAAATGTATTTTCAGGTTGGGAGGCCTGGGACTAGTGGAATGTGAGAGGGATCAGTGCTGTGGTCCTGGATGTTCACAATCTGTACCAATGTTTTGGGTGAAGGCCGAAGTGTGCTATAAAGCTGGCAGGTAGTGTTGGCTATGAGAAGGATGCAGAGAGGCATACAGATGGGATAAGGGACAGGCAAGTAAGTAACAAATGGAATTTAAAACAAGGTCATAGAGTTGAAAGATTAAGGAATAGACTAGGTAGATGCACATAATCTCTTGTCCAGAGTAGGAGAATCGAGGACCAGAGGACATAGGTTCAAGGTGAAGGGGAAGGTGGGACTAGTGTAGCCAGTGGGACATGTTGGCCGGTGTGGGCAAGTTGGTCTGAAGGGCCGGTTTCCACACTGTATCACTCTATGACTATGAGTCTATGACTATATATTGGTGTTGGAAAGACCTGGGTGTTTTTGAACATGATTCACTGAAAACTCATAAACAGCAGCCAATTAGGAAAATAAGGAGTATGTTTGGACAGGTACGGTTGGGTTTATCTTGGGATTATGGTGTGTAAAGTGAGGGAAGTCAGCATGGATAGCAGAGATAGCAGAGGAATAGTTGAGGTCCTTCACTGCAGATGAGCAGAGGAGAGGAAAAACTGAGTCACTGGTTCATGAAAAAATGGAGCATTGGAGGACAGTCAGAAATCTGTGTCTGATTTAGCCTACTTTTGATGAGGATTTAACCTTGCTGAAACTCATAGTCTGTATTCTATTGTCCTTTGTCCACCTAACAGATCAGAAGCCTCATTAGAATACCAGACCGACACATTGGAACATCAAGGAGAATAATTACAGATTACCTCAATGAAATATTGCAGAAAATTGAGCAATATAATATGGAATTGGGGAGAGAAACAAAATCAATAAGAAGTATGAAGTGGTGCTCTCTTGTATTTCCAAAACAGTAATGTGCATTGCAGGCACGTGTTGTGAGTAATTACTCAAGGTAGGCAGTCAGTCGGCTTTAAAAAAAAATCTTAAACAGCGCATGCGCAGGTTGTTCAATTTTCAAAAGGCTTCTAAATCTCCATCATTTTTTATTTACTGAATGGGTGGGGGACGGGGGATGAAGGCAGGTGGAGAGATGGTGGGAAAAGTGGGAGCACACCGTGACGTTGAATCAGTTGTCATCTTTTGAATGACAATACTAATTCAAGGGACCAATTGGAGGGAGAGCTCCTTTCACAGCGTGTGGAGAGTTTGTGCAAGGGGTTAAAGATGTGGGGAGGGCAGGAGTGTTGAGAAGGAGGGGGTCGGAGATCATATCAGTAACTCACTCACCGCTGCCGCAGCGCGCCGGGCACGGACAGCAGAACTGGCCACCACTTCCGGAGAAGGAAGCAGCTCGGGTGACTGAGCGGCCGCCGGGACCTGACAGCAGAACCGGCTGCCACTTCAGCGCCTTCTGTCAGCCCGCTCACCTCTGGCAGTGCTCTCCATCTGAACACCTCGCACCTGCCGCTCGCCGGCTTCGCTCATGTCAGCCGCTTCCCGCAAATCCTTAAATTCCCACAGCCGAGTAGCTTCAACTGGTCCCTTGATCGCGCTGTCGGATTTTAAGGATTTGCGGGAAGCGGCTGACATGGGTGAGGCCAGCGAGCGGCAGGAGAGATGGAGAGCACTGTCTGAGGTGAGCGGGGACCAGCAGCAAGGGCAGTCTGGTCCCGGCGGCCACTCGCAGCCACCCGAGCTACTTCACTCCTCGGCCACAATGCGGTGGCTCCGCGCCCGGAGCGTCGCAAGTGGGTTATTGGCCCCGATCCCCTCCTTCACAATGCTCCTGCCCTCCCTGCAACTTTACCCCGGGCCAGTCACCCCAAACACTGTGAAAGGAGCTCCCCACCCACCCCAGGAAATACGGTATTTAAAAACATAAAGCACCTAGAAATGTACTTAACACGTTATTGGTACACAAACTCCATTCTTCACTCTTTGTTTCCTAAGATACTCTTAAAATAATGACAATCCATATTTGAAAAACCCGCCAAGAAAATCGCGCTGTGCATGTATTGTAGGCTGTTGTGCATGCACAGTATAGCAAAGGCAGAATTTCAGCTGCCTTCAGCCCCGCTTGTCATTGACAGCTTGAAGCAGCGCTGACGGCACGTGGGCTGCACAGACCTTCGCGTGTTGCAAGTGCTGCGGATGAAAGGCACGGAGAATTATGCCTACCTAAGAGATCGATCTCTTAAGTAGGCATACTTCTCCCATGCCTTTACTATTTATATTTAATAATTGCCATTTCATAATTTTAGTCAGGGTAGGCAATGCCTACCATGCCTACCCTGACGGCACGTGCCTGGTGCATTGCCATTTGCATGACATGCAAGTTTTAGTTTTTAATCAGACTATGAAGGAGTCCATCTGTGGTATGTAGTAAAACAGCTCAATTTACATCCATTGGGGCCAGTATCATTCAGGACATCATCGACATAATCACATCATATGTTGCTGTGGTTTGTCATGCCAATTTCTATCAGTAATTGTTTATTTTGGTGCTTGGAATGACAAGGCAAACCAAGATGATTATTGGTTCGGCTTGAATTTCTGCCTGACTTGTTTTGTCACAGGCTCACAGCACCAGAGACTCTGGTTGAATCTTGACTATAGGTGTTACCTGTGTGGAGTACATATGTTTTGACCATCTGGCTTTTCTCTGGGTGCTCCGGTTTCCTCCCACACCCCAAATACATGCAGGTTTATAGGTCAATTGCTTCTGTAAATTGCCTCTAGCGTGTAACGGGTGATCAATGGTCAGCGTGGACTTGGTGGGCAGAAGAGCCTGTTTCCACACTGTAGTGACAGATTTTATATCGTCTCAAGGATTTAGTCCTCGATAGTCAGTTTAATTGTTGTCCGAGGATCAGAAGGTAATTAATACGCATCTACGAGCTCTCCACGAGATATTTATTCAATGCTGTTGAATGATAAATCTTCCAAAAACAGTCTCTTGATTAATAGTTTCTTTATTGTACCTTTATAAACAGTAAGATAATCATAAAGGCTTCTTCTTGTACAAGTACATTTCAATCAAACTCGTATTTATACTCATGCATGGTCAAAAACTCTTCCCTGATCTTCTTCGAACTAAACTAAAATTCCTAGGGAGTCTGCGTAGGATTCCCAGCTGCAAACATGCCTCAGACTATGTATAAATCCCTCCCACATAATTACAGGCAAATAAATTTAAAGGTAACTGGTTATAGTTATAACATACTGAGTTAAGCTAAATGGCTACTACACGCTGTATCCCGAAACTAATCTAAACATTTATTTGAATTTGTCTTTAACCGCTATCAATCACAAAAGGAGTTAGTCTACAAATACAAAGCTCGTTACTTCAGCTAAAGTGTAAACTGGATCTAAATTGGGACTGATTTTATGAAAAGCAAATTGCGCACGTTCACAATAACATAAGAAAATAGGAGTTGGAATAGGCAACTTGGCCCTTCAAGCCGACCCCTACCATTGAACATGATCGTGGCTGATCAACCTTCCATCAAAGATCGCTGCAGCTATTGGCTGTGCAAACAAGGAACGCCGCAGTGCAGATATAGGCCCATAATATCTGTGCCGAGTATGATGCTGTCAGCACATGATCCATTTCCTTCCATTACCTAAGATAGACACAATAAGCTGGAATAAATCCGTGGACAGGCAGCATCTCTGGGGAGAAGGAGTGGGTGATGTTTTGGATCGAGACCCTTCTTCAGACTGAAGAACTCACCAGAATCTCTGGAGAGAAGGAATGGGTGACGTTTCAGGTCAAGACACTTCTTCAGTCTGAAGAAGGGTCTCGACCCGAAACGCCACCCGTTTCTTCTCTCCAGAGAGGCTGTATGCCCCGAAGATTGACACAAAAAAATGGAGTAACTCAGCGGGACAGGCAGCATCTCTGGTGAGAAGGAATGGGTGATGTTTTGGGTCGTGACCCTTCATCAGACTAAATTACTCCAGTTCATGTTCATGTCTATCTTTGGTTTAAACCAGCGTCGGCAGTACATTCATACACATTCCCTCCATTACCTACATGCCCATGTTCCTATTAAATATCCCAATTTAAAGCTATGCCTCGCTGGGAAGAAAGATTCTGACCGTTTACCTTATCTACAATTCTCATAGTTTTATATACTTCTATTAGGTCTCTCCTTAACCTCCAGCATTCTAGAGAAAACAATCCAGGTTTGTACAACCTGTTCTTGTAGCTAACACACATTAATTCAGGAAGCACGCTCTCCATAACCTCCACATGCTGCCGCTAATGGGGCAACCAAACCTACACACAATGATCCAAATGCAGCCTAACCAAAGCCTCATTGAGTTGCACCATGACTGCAGCATTTGACAAACTTTTCACTGTCTGAATAATATCCTGTTTTATCAATCTCCCTTCCAAGTTAACAACTTCAGATTTTCCCACAAAATAGTACATTGGCCAACTTTTTTTCCTGTTCTGTCTATATCTATTTTACTTCGGAGTCACGTGAGTGACTACGTGAAGAAGCCCCGCCAGAGCACATGCTTGTCATTACGTCAGACTGGTGGGGCAACGCTCCTGCCGGAGGTAAGTTTCAACCTAGAAGGTAAGTGTTTTTTACCTACAAGCATTGTTTGTTTGAGCAGGAGCCTCTCTTTACAGAGGTTTCCTGCCAGATTTATCAGAGATCCGATGCCTAAGCCGGCTATGGGCTGCGGGGGAACCCCGGTCCGACCGCAGAAGCGCATTGCCGGCAAAGATCTGTTTTCCAGATAACAGCCGCTGACAAAGCAGTCAGTGGCTTCCAGCCTGTGGGGGATGCGTTTAAATAACGCTAGAGTCACTGACAGTCGGTCAGCGACTCACAGACACTTTCCCCCAGGCATGGAGTAAAATTGGAGGGAGAGAGAACTTGTGCAGCCCTATTAGAACGTCCTAAATTAGAGTTGCAGGAACAAGAGGAATTGGGTGCACAAATCTCAAATAAGGAAATAGAAGAAACAGTAATCTCATTAAAAAATGGAAAAACACCAGGTCCCGATGGATTTAGTAATGAATTCTATAGAAGTTTTTATTACATATTTACCCCCCGCCTACAGAAAATGTATACTTATGCCTTCAAAGAACAATTACTACCTGAAACACTAGCAGAATCCACAATCACACTAATACTTATGAAAGATAAAGATGTGGAAGAAACTGGATCATACAGAGCTATTGCGTTGTTAAATACAGATCAAAAAATATTCAGCGAAAATACTAGCTAGAAGACTAAGTAAATATGCTAGTAAATTAATATATCCGGATCAAACGGGGTTTATCCCTAAGAGGCAATAATTTAATAATTTGAGACGTCTGTTCAATATAATGCATTCACACCAAACTGAAGATCAAAAAACTATCAATCATATCGTTGGGTGCAGAGAAAGCATTCGACCAGGTCGAATGGGATTATATGCTCAGGGTATTGCAAGAATTTCAACTGGAAGAGAATTTTATTCTATGGATTATATTACTATATAACAATATAACAATTACAGCACGGAAACAGGCCCTCTCGGCCCTTCCAGTCCGTGCCGACCATATATAATAAGCCAACAGGCAGAATATTAACGAACAATAATTTATCTACGAAATTTCATTTGTCAAGGGGAAATAGACAAGTATGTTCATTATCACCGTTGTTATTTGCCCTCATAATTGAACCCCTAGCGGAATAATTAGAACTCATCCGAATATCCATGGATATAAAACAAAATATTCCAATAATAAAATATCACTCTTCGCTGATGACGTACTATTGTACATCACAAAACCTCATATTACTATACCAAATATTTTAAAATTAATAGAGGACTTCGGATCATTCTCAGGATATAGAATAAATTGTAATAAAAGTGAAATCATGTCAATAAAACCGAAAGACTCTACGCATCTTTTACAGTTTCCTTTCAAAATAGCTATGGAAAAATTTAAATACTTGGGCATCGAAATTACTAGAAGATATCAAGATATGTTTGACGAAAATTATAACCCTCTACTTAAGAAACTATGTAACTTGATTAAATTCTGGAAAACGCTTCCAATATCCTTAATAGGCCGAATAAATACCATAAAAATGATTTTTCTACCACAAATTTTATACCTGTTCCAATCTGTCCCAATATATTTACCCAAAAAGTTAAAAAAAAAAAAAACTGGGCTCAGATATCACAAATTTTATTTGGGATTATAAATCCCACAGAATACAAAGAGCTCATCTGAATAAGCCCAAAGTGGTAGGGGGATTAGCACTCTCCAACTTTATGAATTACTACTGGTCTGTAAATATCAGAAATATGAACCAATTGCTGGACAACTCCCCAACAACCGGATTGGATGATTATGGAGAGAGAGGATTGCTCTCCTTATAATATTGGAGCAATCCTTCTCTCTCCAATATCAATGAATAATATAAATTACAACAATAATCCAATTATATACAGTACAATCAGAATTTGGAAACAAATAAAACACAATCTAAATTTAAGAAATTTATCTCTCTTATGTCCTATTGGTAAAAAACCCTCATTGAAACCTTCAACTATAGATAAAGCATTTATACAATGGGAAAGAGCTGGAATTAAAATCTTCAGAGATGTGTATGAATCAGGAAAACTATTATCATTTAAACAAATACAACTAAAATACAATTTGGGAAACAATCAGTATTTTAAATATTTCCAAATCTGTGATTATCTGAAAAAATACGCACAAGATTATCACAATATGCCTCCAGACTTACTGGAAGAAGTAATGAATACAAAGGCAGAATCAGCAAACCTAATATCATATATATATAATATTATTCTAAATGCAGAAATACCAACAACAGATAGTATCAGGAGAGACTGGGAAAAATAATTAAGTATAAAAATTCCCAAAGAAAGATGGGAAGAATATTTATTAAACGTTTTTTTTCTTTTTTTTTCCTCTCCAGGGTCTATCTCTTAATTCCCGTTTCTAACTCTTCAAGGGTTTCCTTTCTCACTGTCAAGCTTTTGCACTTTCGCATCTCTTTTTCACTTTTCTACTTTCTACGCTGTTATTTTTCTCCCTATTCTCTCTTTTCTAAAGCCTTAAAATAAAAAAAATTAAGGGGTATAAAGACTGTAATACAATACAAGGGATGTACACTGATGTAACTTACAGTACCGCTAATAAATAAAGATATTTAAAAAAAAAAAGAACTTTGGTGAGTCGGGCTGCAAGGGTTCCTCTTCGATAATAAAGGTATTTTCACCCTTTACAAATTCACATTAATAAAATTAGTGAGACTCCACTATAATAGCGCGGGACTATGGGACAGGCCACACTAGCAGCGCCTGGAACAGGGCTGATTCCTATGTCAAAGAACCGGCCTACGGGAGAGCCGCGCCAGCAGCACCTAGGACAGGGCTGCTTCATGTAAAAAGCACCGGCGTACAGGAGAGCCGCGCCAGCAGCGCCTAGGACAGGGCTGCTTCATGTGTGAAAGCGCTGGCCTACGGGAGAGCCACACCAGCAGCGCCTGGGACAAGGCAGCTTCAGGTACTGGGTTGCTCAAGGTCTCCCTGATGGAGGGGGAGACCAAGACGGGTCAGTGTGCTACTGACGCCAAATCTATCACAGTGCTGGCCTACGGGAGAGCCGCGCCAGCAGCGCCTGGGATAGGGCTGCTTCATGTGCAAAAGTGCCGGCCTACGGGAGAGCAGTGCCAGCAGCGCCTAGGACAGGGCTGCTTCATGTAAAAAAGCACCGGCTTCTACGAGAGGCGGCGCTGGCAATGCTTGGGACAGGGTTGCTCAAGGTGTCCCTGCTGGAGGGGGAGACCAGGACGGGTCAGTGTTCTACTGACGCCGTATCTGTCACAGCGCTGGGCTACGGAGAGCCGCGCTAGCAGCACCTGGGATAGGGCTGCTTCATGTGTGAAAATGCCGGCCTACAGGAGAGCCGTGTCAGCAGCGCCTAGGAGAGGGCTGCTCATGGTCTCCCTGTGGAAAAGGGCAGACCAGTTCGGGTCAATGGGTTGCTGACACCAAACTTTTCACAGCGCAGGCCTACGGGAGAGCTGCGCCACAAGCACCTGTTGACAGGGCTATGTGTATGACCTCCCATAAGCAGGAGCCGGGAGAGCCAGGACAGTATAAATCTGACCCTGAAGTGGTAACCTCCCGTGAACATCAGCACCTTGTTAGGGCTGTGTGTGACCTCCTGTGCGCATCAGCCGGGAGAGCCAGGGCAGTGGGATGCTGACCCTGAAGTTTGGGGACCCATCACACCAGCACCTTGTTTAGGGCTGTGTGTGACCTCCCGTGAGCATCAGCCGGGAGAGCCAGGGTAGTAGGATGCTGACCCTGAAGTTGGTGTCACTGCTTATGTGCATACACCAAAGCACAAGAGCCACGCTCCAGGTGTGCCGGATGTGGTTAGCAATTTACCATAACAGTGAAGTCAGGGATGACAATCTGACCAGCAAATTAATGGTCCTCACCAGTTCCAGGACTTCATAATGGAAGAAACTTGACATATCAAACACCTGTTTACTGTGCATCGCTCTAAAGGAGCGCATCATGAGGGCACAGGAATTAAGACTGCAAAAGTCCTAAAAAAAAAAAAAAAACTGGTTGAAGCAGGATTATGGCGTTTGGACAAATGGCAAGGCCACTATCTAAACACAGCAGGATAAGGACCCGGCTGTGTAATGCCCATTTGTTAGTTTAATATTTACCAGTAAATATCCAGCCTATGCTCAACCCATGGTTCACAGCCTTGTGCAGATCCTCTAGCACCCAGGGGAAGACCTGAACGATGACACTAAAACTGAGGCCAGGATGCCACCTCAAATACCATATCCTTTCAGATGAAGAAACAATAAGTGAATATTGGACTGTATCCGGGGATCTCGAATAGGTATCTCGGAAGTACATCCACCCATACAAAATACACATAGTTGGGTATTGGGGTTCAATACCACTAACTCTACAGGTGGATGATGCATATCAGCCTTAACAATTGTGTCCAATTCCGCAGGCAAAAGGACGATGGTGGGTGTCGAGTCATTCTGGGCCAGAACATACTTAACCCTTAAGGTCCAGTATAAAAGGTTTAAATAAAAATGTCAGTATTGTAACTGGGATAAAAAATGGGTGTTATTTTGACAGCCATAGATCTGAAAGATAAATATTCAGCTTCCACACACCTGTTGAGAGGTTAGGTCCTCACCCATCTAATTAAACTTAGATTAGTCCCATTTAGAATGATTGGCTACTGAGGTCATCATTGGTTAATTAACATGACGGTACTTTGCCTACGGCCGAAATTATAACAAATGTCTCGCAATGTACTAGCGACATTCTGACTCAATAACCTTTAAACTGATGTGAGCTTCAGGATGAGTAGCCACTGATATCAAGTCTGGCTGGGGCGACAGATAAAATGTGAAAGAAGCATTAACCCTACAGAGGCTGTGGTAAACTGCGTAGAATTGCTGGGTGCATACTATGGCCTAAAGAAGTCTGCTCAACAAAGCATGATTGCATGTGCAGCTTCAGATTGATAATACCACAGCTGGTGCCCATATCAATCACATGGGTAGAATGATGTCATTATTCAATAACAGTCTGCCTAGCCTCATCTGGCATTGGTGCATTACAAGGAACATCTGGGTCTCAGATATCTACTTATCAGGTAGAGATAATGCGAAAGTTGCAGACACCAGGTCATGTAAATTCCATGACAAACAATAAATGAATTAAGAATCCAATAGATTCAAAATCATTGTTAGCCGGTATGGATTGCCAGACATAGATCTGTTGCATCTGGGTTAAATTACCAGTACCTGAATTCGGCATGGGAACCAAATCTAGGGGCAGTAGCGGAGGATACATTCTCGCTACATTGGGGATGTACGTTCTTACGCTTTCCCCATTTCTTCCTCATTCAATCAATGTCTCACCAAAATAGAGTATGACTACACATAGGTGTTTAGTGGGTTCTAAACTGGTCCACACAGCACGGTCCCATTGGTTTGAGACAGATGACACAGCATTCATGATCATCCCAATTACAGTAACTTGTTGGTTCACACTGGGACAGGAGGAAAGTTCCCCTTTACATGAGCATATTAATTTATTGATTTGTATCTTCTGACCAGACTATTCCAGGGACTCATAGTATTGAGTAGAACCATCGATGTGATTACGATGGTCCGGAGAGATAGTACTAAAAAACAATATGTATCTCATATTAAGAAATGGGAGATGTCCTGTTTATAGTGAAATATATCTTATCATAGTTGCAGGCATACTGGATGTATTGGAGTTCCTGGCTACATTGCATTTTGATGAGCAGTTAAGCTATAGTGCCATTTATAGTGCTAGATGTACTTTGTCCTCCTACTTAGGGCAAGGGTCCGGAAACACTCTGTCGGATCTCATCTATTGGTGGCCCTGATTCATAGGAGGTATTTTAACAAAACCCTCCCAGACATACATATTCAGGCATCTAGGATGTGAGCATAGTTCTCACACTGCTTTGGCAATTGGCTCCAATACATCTCTGCCTTTCCGGAAGTTAATGCTCAAAGTGATCATGTTCAGCTAGTGGTAGCATTATGGGTCCAAATATTGCAAAAGTTATGACTGGACAGCATGCATTCTTCTGTAGATGATATTGTGTTTTATGCATATGATCTAATCAAACAGAGCAGGCCAGGGATGGCCGGGACCAAAATAAGCTTAAAATATACCCATTGATCTAAGACTATATGTAATTACGCATTTGAGCTAATAATATCAAGAGTCTCAGAGGCTCTGAAACAGCGATGGTCCTCAGCCACATAAAACCTCATACAAAGGTGTCATTACAAGCTATTGCTAGATGACCGAAACAGGTTTGAATTTTGCTGGAGTAGACACTGATATGTTTAAATCACTCCACCAGGGCTGCATCAACGTACGCAGCAAAGGCGTAGGACGCGTCATTAGACCAAATCCTCACCGCAGGATAGTCCAGTTAAGGAACCTGTTAGGGTTTCTGACAAACCTGTCCTCGCAATGCAAAGATTGGGCAAGCTGTTTTGGGTTCTGTTTGAGTTCTCCTTTGTAATATCCCCTGCGAAAGAGGGGTTATTACTGTTGTGAAAACATTTATTGTTTAAGACATTTATTGTATAAATTAAACAATGTTTGATACATTATTTGATTATCCTGTGTCAACCAAGGCAGTGTGTCGTATGGAACTGTACCTACGGCATGAAATCACAGAGCTTTGAAATATTCGCGTAGTCACTCACTTGACTCCGGTAAAATAGTAAGATTAAATGAGAACTTACCAGTTTGAAGTTTGATCCTTATTTTATGAGGCGTTACGATGAGGGATTATGTGCCCTCCGCTCATAATCTAAAGGATCATCTGGTAGTTCTATTCTTCTTAAAGGCTTACTATGTTACTTCGGCTATTGGGTTTAAGTGTTTCCATGCCGCTGCTTTAAAGTATGACAAGCATGCGCTCTGGCGGGCCTTCTTAACATAATCCCTCATCGTAACTCCTCATAAAATAAGGATCAAACTTCAAACTGGTAAGTTCTCATTTAATCTTACTATTCTATCTTATTCTACCTGTACCTCTCATTGAATTGTTTGCATTCACCTCACAAATTTGCTATTGTTGAATCCTCTACAAATTCACAAATCTACAAAACTCCTGCTAGTTAGCCAGTCCTAGTCCTCTGTTCATGCTAATGTTACTCCCATCATGAGCTCCTATCTTGCGAAATAACATCTTATCTGAAGAAGGGTCTTGACCCAAAACGTCACCCATTCCTTGTATCCAGAGATGCTGCATGTCCCGCTGACTTTCTCCAGCATTTTGTGTCTATTTTTTACCTGACTTTTTGTGGAAAACTTTTTAAAAAATCAAACAGGTTCTCCCCTATCCACTCTGGCTGATACTTAATCACAGAACCGTAATATGTTTTTCAGACATGATTTCCCCATCATGAAGCCATGCTGAGTCTGGTTGATCGGGTTATGACTTGCTAAATTATCTGCTCAGTAATGGTTTCAAACATTTTTCCAATAATAGATGTTTGGCAAACTCAGCTTCAATTATCTGCTTTCTGCCTCTCAATGTGAGCATGTCAGATTGGCATTTTTCCAATCCCCCAGTACTTCTCCAGAATCTCAGTTCAGTTTCACTTTCACTTTCAGTTTAGATTATTGTCACTTGTACCGAGGTACAGTGAAAAGCTTTTGGAAGCTTTGGAGCAGTGAATATCTCAGGATTGTTGGAACTTTGAAGCATTGCACCTGGTGAAGGGGTAGACCTCACGTCCCTCGACAACAGCACATTGAACTGGCTACAGCACCTGGAGGGCTGCATAACCTACGCTGCCTCAAACGCAAGAAGAAGATTGCACACATTATCTCCGTGGCCACTTATTTTAGGATCCAAAAATGTTAAGCATCATGTCTTGGAAATGTGTCAGCTTTTAGTTTACCAGATCTTAATTCTTTGCTGATAGTGATAGTGATGGCTTTTTATTATTACTGGGAAGTTCATAATACATTCCTTGATGTGTGGCTTTCCCCATCTTCGGATAAATGGATGTTTACATAATGTGCAAAGGCCAGTAGTAGAGCTGCTATGGTATGGTGCTAAATGGTATATTATTTATCACATGTACTGAGGTACAGTGACATTCATTATTGTATACAGTTCAGTACAATTATCATTAAATATAAGCATTTCGTAAACATGCAAGTGTATAGCAATCGTATACTGAGGCAGTATATGGAGTATGTGCAGAAAGGAACTGGAGAAACTGGTTTAAATGAAGGATAGACACAAAAAGCTGAAGTAATTCAGCGGGACAGACAGCAGCACTGTAGAAAAGGTTACGTCACCTATTCCTTTTCTCCAGATATGCTATCTGACATGTTCAGTATACAGAGTCAACAGTTTGGCATCATTTTCAAGTCCCATTTGTTGTAAGTTTGTTATGCGGGGTTCTTGACCTGACCATGAGGTCCCGTTGCCCTGACACCGTTGCTGGGTATTCCTGGCCAAGTGTAGCCATGGTATCCCCCGCCGCTGCAGGCCGCATCCAGTCCACTTGCTCGGTCTCTTGGAGTGGTGCCCATTCCAGTTGAGCCCCAGGCTTTTGCAGGGCCTCCAGCGGCCCACTCCACCGTCGAGGCTGCGCACTGCCTCCTGCAGAGGGTTAGCTCACAGGTGGGTTTCCGGTCCCAGTCTGCAGTGGGCTGGGCTGGGCTTACGGGGTGGGTCTTCCTTCCTTAGTCCACGGTGAGCAAGCTGGACCTTCTGGGCAGGACCTCGGTCTTCTGTCCACGGGGGACAGTCCGGGCCTGCTGGTGGGTCTGGCTGCGGTTTGCCGATATATTCCCACCACTCGCGGCTTGCTACCTCATAGCTCCAGTGGCTCACGTTTAATAATCGTAGTGCAGTATGCATGTTCTCTCTGTGACCATGTAGGCTTTCCCTGGGTGCTCTGGCTTTATCCCACAGCCCAAGGAGATGTGGATTAGTTGGTTAATTAGCAACTGTAAATTGCTCCTCTTATGTAAATAAGGGACAGAATTTGGGTGTTGGAAAGTTCATCAGAAAGTGTGAAGAATAAAATTGGGATAAATGTAAGATTATGTAACTGAATACTTCATGGTTGGCACAGATTTAGAGGGACAAAGGGCCTCTTTCCATTTTGTATAACTCGATGATTTTATCTCCGGAAACATGGTTAACGAGGCCTTTAGAAAGAAAATTAATTTACTGATCAAGGGTATTGTTCATTTTGCTTCAGAGTCACGTGAGTGACTTCGTGAAGACCTTGCCAGCACGCATGCACGACATATCGTCGACCGCATGCGAAGCGACAGGCATGGAGGAGGGTCGCTCCTCCACCAGAACAGACCTGCAGGTAAGGAACGACTAACCTGAGGTCGGTTTTTCTTTCAGGGATTCTGTGGGACAGAGTACCCCACCAACGGGCCGCCTCGAGAGACTGACTGCGGACCACGGGACGCGGGCAGTCAGCGGCGGCAGAAACAGACCGGAAGTCGGGCAGCCCGTTGACCCAGGATGGTCCGGGCTCGGAGACTGCCATTCGCAGGTAGCGAAGGCAGAGCAGGAGCTCCAACTCAACGCCGCAGCCCGCAGGAATACCACGGACTGACGACAACGCTACCCGGTAGAGGTAGCGAAGACAGAGCCGGGGCCCCGACATATCCGCAGGCGGCACAACGCCTGGAAGTGGGCAAGCCCGTTGACCCGGCAGGGTCCGGGCTCACAGACCTGCCGTTTCGAGCAGTCTATATTCCCACATGAGCAGGTGGAAAGCACTACCTCCAACATGGCACACTCCAGCAGGAGTCTGGTCACCATGGGTCTCCGAGCAGACTTACGGCAGTACCCTTTACAGGGGTGCCAAATACTCACCCTCTTCGCAGGGGAGCATAAGGAGTCAGGTCTTAGGCTGATTCTGAAGAGGGGAATCGCATTACGCAGCGTCTGGCTAGGGGGAGCGCTGCTTCACCAGGGGCCAAACCTGAAGGTAAGTTATTAAAAACTTTTTCCCAGGTTATGCTCTGCAGGAATCTCTGTAAGCCTTACAGAGGTCCTGCTAAATTTCGGGGCGAAGTCCGGACGGGCCGCGGGAGACCCTTTATGGACCGCGGGGAGCCCCAGTCATGGACCACAGGGAATTCCGGTCACGACCTCGGGGAATCCCGCCCACGGACCGCGGGGAACCCGCTACAAAGACCACGGAATGCGGGTAGCGGGCGGCAGTCGAGTTTCGCTTTTTTGAATCGCTGGCGGTGGAGCCAGCGGCTTCAGACTAGTGCGCTCCTCTGCCGGCAGCTTAAAAAAGGACCAACAGGTACGTTTTACTAACCTTGAGTTG
This sequence comes from Okamejei kenojei, assembly GCA_035221665.1. NCBI lineage: Eukaryota > Metazoa > Chordata > Chondrichthyes > Rajiformes > Rajidae > Okamejei > Okamejei kenojei. The sequence goes on along the minus strand of CM069132.1, from coordinate 16,382,834 downwards.
GTTGGGTTTCTGTATTGTTTAAATCCCTTACAGAAACTTCGTAATGGAGAGAAGGAGCAAAATGAAGGCTGCTTTCAAGCATGCCATTGAAGACCGCGGGACTTCGGAGCGATGTCTGCGGCCAACATCCCCGGAGCTGACCGTTGATTTTCCGGCAGCACCCGTACCTCGGGCCGGGAAGACAGCGCAGAAGTCGGGGAGCCCCGCTCAGTCGGGACCCGACTCTCCACCGCCACAGTCCAGGAAACTGAGAACTGACAGGAGGACCGTGCGGGAGCAGGGTAGCCAAGACACCGACTCCCCACAGCTTCAGTCTGCAAGACCGCGGACTAGCAGCAAAAGAGATATCATTTTGGATACTGTTGGGGGAGATGGCTCATCGGGGGAAGGCAGCAGCAGCCAAGTTCATCATTGGTGGCTCTGTGGCACAGGAGGGGAGGAAGAAGAGAAGAAGGGCTATTGTAATAGGGGATTCAATAATAAGGGGAATAGATAGGCGTTTCTGCGGCCGCAAATGAGACTCCAGGATGGTATGTTGCCTCCCTGGTGCAATGGTCATGGATGTCACTGAACAACTGCAGAACATTCTGGAGGGGAAGGGTGAACAGCCAGCTGTCGTGGTGCACATTGGCACCAACGATATAGGTAAAAAATAGGATGATTACCTACAAGGCGAATTTAGGGAGCTAGGAGATAAACTTAAAAGGAGGACCTCAAATGTAATAATCTCTGGACTCCTACCAGTGCCACGTGCTAGTCAGAGTAGAAATAGGAGGATATTGCAGATGAATACGTGGCCTGAAAAATGGTGCAAGGGGGAGGGATTCAAATTTCTCGGGCATTGGAACCAGTTCTGGGGGAGGTGGGACCATTACAAACAGGACGGTCTGCACCTGGGCTTGAAGGGAACCAATATCCTTGGGGGGCGTGTTTGCTAGTGCTGTCGGGGAGGATTTAAACTAATGTGGCAGGGGGATGGGAGCATGAGCAGAGAGACAGAGCGATGTAAAATGAGGATAGAAGCAATAGGTAGCAAGGTGAAAAGTAAACGTGGCAGGCAGAAAAATCGAGGGCAAAAATCAAAAAGGGCCACTTTTCAACATAATTGTATAAGGGGTAAGAGTGTTGTAAAAACAAGCCTGAAGGCTTTGTGTCTCAATGCAAGGAGCATTCGTAATAAGGTGGATGAGTTGAATGTGCAGATAGTTATTAATGAATATGATATAGTTGGGATCACGGAGACATGGCTCCAGGGTGACCAAGGCTGGGAGCTGAACATCCAGAGATATTCAATATTCAGGAGGGATAGACAGAAAGGAAAAGGAGGTGGAGTAGCGTTGCTGGTTAGAGAGGAGATTAACGCAATAGAAAGGAAGGACATTAGCTTGGAGAATGTGGAATCGATATGGGTAGAGCTGCAAAACACTAAGGGGCAGAAAACGCTAGTGGGAGTTGTGTACAGGCCACCTAACAGAAGTAGTGGAGTTGGGGATGGCATCAAACATGAAATTAGAAATGCGTGCAACAAGGATAAAAAGTTATAATGGGTGACTTCAATCTACATATCAATTGGGTGAATCAAATTGGCAGGGGTGCTGAGGTAGAGTATTTCTTGGAATGTATGCGGGATAGTTTTCTAAACCAACATGTACAGGAACCAACGAGAGAGCAGGCTATTCTAGACTGGGTACTGAGTAATGAGGAAGGGTTAGTTAGCAGTCATGTTGTGCGTGGCCCCTTGGGCAAGAATGGCCATAATATGGTTGAGTTCTTCATTAGGATGGAGAGTGACATTGTTAATTCAGAAACAAGGGTTCTGAACTTAAAGAAAGGTAACTTTGAGGGTATGAGACGTGAATTGGCCAAGATAGACTGGCAAGTGATTCTTAAAGGGTTGACGGTGGATATGCAATGGAAGGCATTTAAAGACTGCATGGATGAACTACAACAATTGTTCATCCCAGTTTGGCAAAAGAATAAATCAGGGAAGGTAGTGCATCCGTAGATAACAAGGGAAATCAGGGATAGTATCATAACTAAAGATGAAGCATACAAATTAGCCAGAAAAAGCAGCCTTGGGAGAAATTCCGAGCAGAGGAGGACAAAGTGCTTAATTAGGAAAGGGAAAATAGATTATGAAAGAAAACTGGCAGGGAACATAAAAACTGACTGCAAAAGTTTTTATAGATATGTGAAGAGAAAAAGGTTAGTTAAAAAAAATGAAGGTCCCTTGCAGTCAGAAACTGGTGAATTGATCATGGGGAACAAGGACATGGCAGACCAATTGAATAACTACTTTGGTTCTGTCTTCACTAAGGAAGACATAAATAACCTGCCGGAAATAGCAGGGGACCAGGGGTCAAATGAGATGGAGGAACTGAGTGAAATCCAGGTTAGCCGGGAAGTGGTGTTAGGTAAATTGAATGGATTAAAGGCCGATAAATCCCCAGGGCCAGATAGGCTGCATCCCAGAGTACTTAAGGAAGTAGCCCCAGAAATAGTGGATGCATTAGTGATAATTTTTCAAAACTCTTTAGATTCTGGAGTAGTTCCTGAGGATTGGAGGGTAGCTAATGTAATACCACTTTTTAAAAAGGGAGGGAGAGAGAAAACGGGGAATTACAGACCAGTTAGTCTAACATCGGTAGTGGGGAAAATGCTAGAGTCAGTTATTAAAGATGGGCTAGCAGCACATTTGGAAAGTGGTGAAATCATTGGACAAAGTCAGCATGGATTTATTAAAGGTAAATCATGTCTGACGAATCTTATAGAATTTTTCGAGGATGTAACTAGTAAAGTGGATAATGGAGAACCTGTGGATGTGTTATATCTGGACTTTCAGAAGGCTTTCGACAAGGTCCCACATAAATGATTAGGATTCAAATTTAAAGCACACGGTATTGGGGGTTCAATGTTGATGTGGATAGAGAACTGGTTTGCAGACAGGAAGCAAAGAGTAGGAGTGAACGGGTCATTTTCAGAATGGCAGGCAGTGACTAGTGGGGTACCACAGGGCTCAGTGCTGGGACCCCAGCTATTTACAATATATATTAATGATCTGGATGAGGGAATTGAATGCAGCATCTCCAAGTTTGCGGATGACACAAAGCTGGGGGGCAGTGTTAGCTGCGAGGAGGATGCTAGGAGGCTGCAAGGTGACTTGGATAGGTTGGGAGAGTGGGAAAATGCATGGCAGATGCTGTATAATGTGGATAAATGTGAGGTTATCCACTTTGGCGGCAAAAACAGGAGGGTAGACTATTATCTGAATGGTGGCCAATTAGGAAAAGGGGAGATACAACGAGACCTGGGTGTCATGGTACACCAGTCATTGAAAGTAGGCATGCGGGTTCAGCAGGCTGTGAAGAAAGTGAATGGTATGTTGGCATTCATAGCAAAAGGATTTGAGTACAAGAGCAGGGAGGTTCTACTGCAGTTGTACAGGGTCTTCGTGAGGCCATACCTGGGGTATTGCACACAGTTTTGGTGTCCTAATCTGAGGAAAGACATTCTTGCCATAGAAGGTTCACCAGACTGATTCCTGGGATGGCAGGACTTTCATATGAAGAAAGACTGGATAGACTTTGGCTTGTCCTCACTGGAATTTAGGAGATTGAGGGGGGATCTTATAGAGACTTACAAAATTCTTAAGGGGTTGGACAGGCTAGATGCAGGAAGATTGTTCCCGATGTTGGGGAGGTCCAGAACAAGGGGTCACAGTTTAAGGATAAGTGGGAAGTCTTTTAGGACCGAAATGAGAAGATCATTTTTCACACAGAGAGTGTTGAGTCTGTGGAATTCTCTGCCACAGAAGGTAGTTGAGGCCAGTTCATTGGCTACATTTAAGAGGGAGTTAGATGTGGCCCTTGTGGCTAAAGGGATCAGGGAGTATGGAGAGAAGGCAGGTACAGGATACTGAGGTGGATGATCAGCCATGATCATATTGAATGGCGGTGCAGGCTCGAAAGGCCAAATGGCCTACTCCTGCACCTACTTTATATGATTCTATAAGAGTGCGGAAATCAGAGAGCCGCATTCTAACAGCAGGCCCCGGCTCACCGCCTCTGTCCGGAAGACCATGGACCGGTGGCAAATCTGCACACAAGTCGAGTAGTCCCGCTGGAGCGGCTGGCACCGACTTTCCGCCGCATCAGTCCGGAAGACCTCGGACTAGCGGCAGATCTACAAGGAACTCGTGTAGCCCCGCAGGAGCGGCAGGCACCGACTCTCCACTGCCTCAGTCCAGAAGGCCATGGACAGGCGCAGATCCACACGGGAATCGTGTAGCCCTGCTGGAGCAGCTGGCACCGACTTTCTACCGCATCTGTCCCATAGACATCACTCCGACGGGGTTCGGACTGGCGGTAATAGCCCCAATGATTCTGCAGAATCTGGGGAAGATGACCTGCCGTTTGCAGATAGCTACGGCGATCGCATAGCCCGCATGGAGCGAATGATGGAGCAGCTGCTCCAGAGGGACCTACTCCAGCAGGAGCATGAGTCCCGTGGAGCTTGCAGGTCCACGACAGGCCCTTTCCAGGGCTGTTCAACACCCCTCCCTTCTCAGAAGGGAGCGCCAGAAGTCAGGGATTGCCTAACCTGGAAGAGGGGTTGACCGAAGACCCTAGGTTGCATGGGATGCAGGAAGAGGAACTTCTGGGGATGGTGTCAAAATTCGCACATCCATCCCAGAAAGGTCAACCTCTTCAACCACGGCTAGAGGCCACTATCAATTACCTGACCACACACCAGCTTCAGGAACAGGTAATTGCGGAGACCACAGACAAGTACCTGGCCCCGGGAAATTGTGTGTTGTTGAATGTACCAACTGTCAACACACCCATATGGAGGAATATAAGCCTGGGAAAAGGGCACAGGAACTGAAAATCCAGAAAATCCTCAAATTACTGACCTCCGGGATTACTGCGTTTGCCAGGTCAATCAATGGTGTGGACATGACGGAAGAGCAGCAGGATGCCTTAGCCCTGCTCTGTAACATGCAATACAAAATCAATTGCTTCAGAAAAAGCTCTATCCGGCCCACGCTCAACCCCAAATTTGCGGGGTTGTGTAAAACTAGTGCTACGCCGTCACCAAGCTTGTTGTTTGGGGATGACCTGCCCAAACAGGTTAAAGACCTAGATGAGGAAGCAAAGGGCATGATTAAACCACCTTCCTCCAGCAGGCCACCAGCATATCGACGGCAGCATCCATATGCAACACCCAACAGGCCCCGGTTTCACCCTGATAGGGTGACGAGTGCAAACTCAAAGGTCGCCCCTCACCCCCAGAGATCTTATTTAGGCCAAGGCCAGAGCGACCCGCTTTGAAAATGCGTCAACCCCACACCACGGCGCCACAACATCTCAAGAACCAAGTACAGAAGGCCAAGCCCCACCGGTAACCATTGAGTTCTGGTTCCAAAATTCAATGACAACACCGAATGGATGTTAAACCCCCAAATATTTGCTAACATTATAGCTCAGTATGGTACACCAGATATCGACCTCTTTGTGTCCAGATTGTGTCCACGTCTCAACGGTTTTATAATAAACCTGTGGCCACTCTGGCGACGATGCTGGTTTAAATCGAACATAGACACAAAATGCTGGAGTAACTCCAATGGGCCAAGCAGCATCTCTGGACAAAAGGAATAAATGTTGTTTCCGGTCGACCCTTCTTCTGACCTGTCAGCAGAAGGGTCTTGACCCAAACCGTCACCCACCTTTTTCTCCAGAAATGCTGCCTGAGTTACTCCAGCATTTTGTGTCTACCTTCGATTTAAACCAGTATCTGCAGTTCCTTCCTACACACTTGACTCTTTTTATGCATCCTGCTCAGCCCTTTCTGCAACTGAAATCAATTTTCATACACCTTCTCTTGTGCATCTGCAGTTCTTTCCTACATGGTATATAAAAAACTATTTCCCGCAGCAGAGGGATTAAAAAATATAAAGGGTTGTATACTCTGCCTGCTGTTACTCCAGCACTTTATGTCCTTTTACCTATCCAATCAACCAGCTCTCCCTGGATCCCATACAATTTAACCTTCCAGAGCAACCTACCACACAGAACCTTATCAAAGGCCTTGCTGAAGTCCACATGGAAATATTTGATAAGGTCCCACATAGGAGATTAGTGGGCAAAATTAGGCACATGGTATTGGGGGTAGAGTGCTGACATGGATAGAGAAGTGGTTGGCAGACAGGAAACAAAGAGTAGGGATTAACGGGTCCCTTTCAGAATGGCAGGCAGTGACTAGTGGGGTACTGCAAGGCTCGGTGCAGGGACCGCAGCTATTTACAATATACATTTGGATGAAGGGATTCAAAGTAACATTAGCAAATTTGCAGATGACACAAAGCTGGGTGGCAGTGTGAACTGTGAGGAGGATGCTATGAGAATGCAGGGTGACTTGGACAGGTTGCGGGAGTGGGCAGATGCATGGCAGATGAAGTTTAAAGTGGATAAATGTGAGGTTATCCACTTTGGTAGCAAAAACAGGAAGGCAGATTGCTATCTAAATGATATCAAGTTGGGAAAAGGGGAAGTACAATGGGATCTGGGGGTCCTTGTACATCAGTCTATGAAAGTAAGCATATAGGGTGCCCAATATTCTCCACCCTCCAGTCATCTGTCCCCTCATCCATGGCGTATATATGATGTATATATCTCTGCCAAGGCACACACAATTTCTTCTCTGGTTTCCCGTGGTGTTCTCGCACATACATTCAACGAAAGATGCAATAACAATGATTCTATATGTCCTTGAATAAATACTGTAATTCCTTAAATGAGGAATATAGATTAAGGATATTTGCTGCGTCATTGATGTGCACTTTATTTTAAGGAACTCATGAGGTTTTTTTTTAATCCTCTGTGCAAATCTATTCTCGGACACAAATTAATGATGTGAATTCTCAAACCATTTGCTGCACATGCTTCTATCAATTAGGATTACAATTTCACACTTTTACACTTCTATATTTTTAATAAAGTTTCCTCACGGTCGTCGGGTTTCAGTTTAGCTGCATATCCGCGCAATATTAATTACAGTAACACTCTGATAATCTGCCATCAGATTTTCGGTTTAGTTTAGTTTAGAGATACAGCGAGGAAACAGGCCCTTCGGCCCACCGAGTACTACTGACCAGCGATCCCTGCACATTGACACCATCCTACACCCACTAGGGACAATTGATACTTATACCAAGCAAATTAACTTTGCAGACCTGTACGTCTTTGGAGTGTGGGAGGAAACCGGAGATCCTGGTGAAAACTCATGCAGGTCACAGGGAGAATGTGCAAACCCCATACAGACAGACGCCATTGTCAGGATCGAACCCAGGTATCTGGCGCTGTAAGGCAGCAACTCAACTGCTGTGCCACCATGCCGCCCTTTTGAAAACACATCAAGAGATTTAGTATTAGTTCTACTTACTTTAATTTAAAGATGCAGTGCGGAAATAGGCCCTTCTGCCCACCGAGTCCATACCGATCATCAATCACCCCGTACACAGCCCACAAGCTAGGGAGTAATTTACAGAAGTCAATTAACCTATAAACTCGCAAATCTTTGGAAGACCGATGGCAGCATTGGGGCGCAGTGGTCGAGTTGCTGCCTTAATGTACTTGCAGCACCAGATCTCGGGTTCAATCCCAATTATTTGTAGTCTGTACAGAGTTTGTACGTTCTCCCCGTGACCGCATGTCTTTATACTGAGATCTTCGGTTTCCTCCCACACTCCAAAGACGTACAGGTTTGTAGGTAAATCGGCTTGGTATAAGTGTAAATTGTCTCTAGTGTGTGTAGGATAGTGTTAATGTGCGGGAATCGCTGGTCGGTGCTTACTCGGGGGGCCGCAGGGTCGGTCTCCGTGTGCAAACACCACACAGAAAACACCCGAGGTCAGGATTGAAGTGCTGTGAGGCAGCAGAACTGCCAACTGTACCACCATGCCACCCATGAATATCTGGCATCATGGGTTTCTAATCTGTTGCAATACCAAAAGAAAATCAATATATTGTTGGTACAGTATATTTTCAGCATTTTCAGTTTTTATTTCTGTTGCCAAATAGACTTCCTCCGAGATCAATGTCACAGTACTTAAATGGCAGTGTCGGTGCAAAGTGTATACTCTTTAAACAATCTCTTCAGAGAGGCACTTTCCCCTCATTTAATAGAAGTTATAGTGACCGTAAGTAATGATAAACAGTTTTAGATTTAGCATGAATCAGGATGTAATCATGCGACACTTCTCAAAATACAGGAGGAATTGTCAAGAATAATCTCCCATTCCTTGCTCTTGCACCTGTTTCTACTTCACGAGTGACGGGATCCTATGTTGCCAGGTAACCACATAAATTCAATGGAAAGAGGGCGTCCATTGCCTTTTAATCACCTGAGTCTGGGAAAAACAATGGGCAGCTGTGTCAAAGTCCTCCATCCGTGATCTCTACAGAGGAAGCAAGCTGCAAGTTATCCAGATGACAGAGAAAACGTACTCCAACATTATAGAAAGTAATTTCTAGGCTCCTGTCACTGCTCACTATTCTTGATGAAGACGATAAAACCTTGGTCTGCCGGAGCGGCTGATTTCTGACTGTATTCACAGAGCCCTCTACTGATGTCGGTAGCTTACTACTGTCCTGAAAAAATAACTTTCACAGCTGGGTTGGCACGGTGGCGCAGCGGTAGAGTTGCTGCCTTACAGCTGCCAGAGACCTGGGCTCGATCCTGACTACGGGTGCTGTCGGTACGGAGTTTGTATGTTCTCCACATGACCTGTGTGGGTTTTCTCCGGCTGCTCCGGTTTCCTCCCACTTTAAGTCTGAAGAAGGGTCTCGACCCAGAACGTCACCCATTCCTTCTCTCCAGAGATGCTGTCCGTCCATTCGTTGCTGACATTGGATGAGCTGAGACATTCTCTTACCATTGGGAAGATCACAATCTTTGCCTTCAGGCCCTATCTCAAACTCACTCCTTTTGGCCACTGAACCTGACTCTCTCCCTAACAACTGGCTGCACACTTAATGATATTTTTGACCGCGAGGTGAGATTCGGACCATGTACCCATGCCGTGGCCTATTTACAGCAACAGAGCAGCAGATGACTCTGCCCTTGCTTCCACTCATCCGGTAATGAAAGTCCTAAGCATGCTTTGTTACCTTTTGTTAGTCTGAAGGAGGGTCTCATTATCGCATGTGACATGTCACAGTGAAATTATTTGTTGTGCATATTATATGCACAAAGAGTCGCCACGTATAGGACGGCGACAGTTGCAAAGTATTCGACGTAGTTCCCAATGGTTCCTCTTGTTCTCTCACCACCCCCGTCCCCCACCCCCTACACCGGGTCTCTCTTCATTCAGTTCTTAACTTAGGGCAATCACAACTGGATGAAAACTCTAACAATTCACGGGGGCTGAAAGCTTTACGGCGACACGGCAGTGCGGCAGTGCTGCGGTAGAGTTTCTGCCTTAGAAAGCTTGCAGCGCCGGAAACCCGGGTCCGATCCCGACTACGGGTGCTGTCTGTACGGAGTCTGAACGTTCTCCCCATGACCTGCGTGGGTTTTCTCCGAGAACTTCGGGCTCCTCTCACACTCCAAAGACGTACAGGTTTGTATAAAACCTGTTTGTATTGGCTTGGTATAAAAATATAAAAATTGTCCCTAGTGTGGGAGATTGTTAATGTGCAAGGATCGCTGGTCGGTGCGGACTCGGTGGGCCAAGGGGTCTATTTCCGCGCCGTATCTCCAAAATAAACTGTACAATGTTTAGAATTCTTGCCTGGGGTCATCTCTAGCATTTGCCTTGTAGTTAAGCAGTAGGTTGATCTCATCTGCTGTGAATATTTACTCACAAAGCAATATGCATCAAACACACTCTAAGCTCCATCCAAAAGGCAGAATAGATGCTGCTTCAAGTACCCAGTTGAATACTGCTTCTCACCGGATATTTTCATCCGCTATCTTAGAGCAGCTCTCTAATTGGCCGCTCTGACTCCTCTCCACTAATAGTTCTATCAATAGCTTCTCCCTCTATTGGTCCCCTTTTTGTCACTCCCATCTTGGCTGATAGGCAAGAAGATGTGACCAACACCTCAACACAAATAATAGCTGAAAATAAACCATTCAACGCTCTGTTTACTATCTTTCCAACAGCCACGCTGAAAAGGCCAAAGTATGACACATGTACCACATATGAAATAAAAAGAAGATGCACTGGGAACACTCACCACGTCAGTCAGCATCTGTGGAAAGGGGAAAACAAGTGTCAAACCTTTTATCAGATGCACAAGTGGCACAGCCAGTAGACTTATTGACTCACAGCTCAAATGACCTGAGCATGTTCAATGATGTTTAAAAGACACTTTGACAAGTGGGTAGAGAGAAATTATTTAGAGGGATATGGGCCAAATGTGGGTGAATAGGACTAGCTTACATGGCATCTTGGTCGGGATGTGGTAGTTAGACCGGAGAGCCTGTTTCCGTGCTGCATGACTCTATGACTCTCTGATCCTGGCCTCACATACTGGTTGTGTGGAAGTTGTACATTTTCCCTGGGACTGCATGGATTTCCTTTGCATTCTTTACTTTCCCCCCAAGTGATAGGATAACCGACCACTGTAATTTGACTCGACAGAGTGGGTGCGTGGTAGAGTCTGAAGGGATTTGATGGGAGTGTGGAGAGAATAAAATGTAATTAGTGTAAATGGGCATTTGATGGTCAAAGCATATTCAGGGGGAAGGGCCAGTTTCCATGCGGTAATACTCTATGAAACCATGATTTGATGAGGAGCTACCTGGTCTGCTACGTGGCTACAGGATTTTTTTAAATTTTGGCTTTAGATTTCCAGCATTTGCGATTGTGATTTTCATCCAGCATACTGCATCTCCAACAACATTCATCATCTGCTGACTGGAGTATTCACTGATTAACCATTAACCACAGCTTGAGTCCCGATTCTTCACATATGATTACTTATTCATGTAATCAATAAAACCTTGGATATGCTGATGGTGTTTTGTAGGCGTTTGGACATTCCGATTTGGGACGTCCCATCCAGGAACTGTCCTCAATATTGAATTCTTCAACTTCAAGCAACTCAAATGTTCCTGTATCAGAATTTGCAGTATATCACCCGCCTGCTTTGCTCTCTCCCCATCACCACATGCGGACTTGCTGGGCATGTCCCACATTTAGCAACTTATACTGAAGATAGACACAAAAAGCTGGGGTAACTCAGCGGGTTGGACAGCATGTCTGGAGAAAAGGAATAGATGACATTTTGGGTCGAGACCCTTCTTCAGACCTATACCATTCCTTTAGTCTTCCTGCTGGGATGTCAGGATTTTCATACGAAGAAAGACTGGATAGACTCGGATTGTACTCGCTAGAATTTAGAAGATTGAGGGGGGATCTTATAGAAACTTACAAAATTCTTAAGGGCAGGCTAGATGCAGGAAGATTGTTCCAGATGTTGGGGAAGTCCAGAATAAGGGGTCACAGTTTAAGGATAAGGGGGAAATCTTTTAGGACCGAGATGAGAAAAAAAATTTTCACACAGAGAGTGGTGAGTCTCTGGAATTCTCTGCCACAGAAGGTAGTTGAGGCCAGTTCATTGGCTATATTTAAGAGGGAGTTAGATGTGGCCCTTGTGGCTAGAGGGATCAGGGGGTATGGAGAGAAGGCAGGTACGGGATACTGAGTTGGATGATTAGCCATGATCATATTGAATGGCGGTGCAGGCTCGAAGGGCCGAATGGCCTGCTTCTGCACCTATTTTCTATGTTTCTATGTTTCTATGTTTATCTGTATTACCCCTCTCTAACTGCTGCAGTTAATCAATTGAACATAACTTGTCACAACCACTTCCCCACTCCCAACATAAATTCCCTAAGTCTGAAGAAGGGTGGCACGGTCGTGCTGTGGTAGAGTTGCTGCCTTACAGCACTTGCAGCGCCAGAGACCCGGGTTCGATCCGACTACGGAAGCTGTCAGTACGGAGTTTGTATTTTCTCCCCGTGACCACGTGGGTTTTCTCTGATATCTTCGGTTTCTTCCAACTCTAAAGATGTACAGGTTTGTAGGTTAATTGGCTTGGTATTAGTGTAATTTGTTCCTAGTGTGTGTAGGATAGTGTCAGTGTGCGGGGATTGCTGGTCGGTGCAGACTCAGTGGGCCAAGGAGCTTGTTTTCGCACTGTATCTCTAAACTAACGTCTTAAAACTAACTCGTTTCTCTCTTTATCCCATTACTGAGAAAGGATCTTCAAGCTGAAACATTGACCATGTTTCTCTTTCCAGGGATGCAGCCCGACCTGCTGACCTTTCTCGACATTTTCTCTTTTTACTTCAGATTTTGTCGCATCTGCAGCTATTTTGATTCCCAAAAGTAGACCAGGTGTCAGCTTGTGTATCTGACGGGCTGTGTATTCACTAAAGAAAGGTCGGCCAATATATATTGTTAATTCACTCGAAGGTGGCAGGATCAAAAAGCTGCGTATGAGGTAGGTACCTTGACATTTTCCTGTTGCCATGGCCTATGTGCCCATGCAGGAGCGATAGACACCAGATGCGCAGCGAACATATTGCAACGAGCTGCTCCTCTCGCAGAAGCTGGCAATCGTTAACCAGTGTAAAGAGTGAAAATGCAGACTTGGGAATTGCGTTAGGTAAAGCTTTGCAACAGTTTCACACAATCAGAGGAGTCTAAGTCTCCATCAGATGTCAGCCTGAACTGTCTCATTTTGTTCTTTTAATCATTTCCATCAGGAATTATATACGTATGTGCACTACTTCAGCAGCCCGAACTGATTAGCTCACTGACACCATGGGGAAAGAGTGTCTCTCCATCATTAGATAACCAGATGCTGTTCGTAGACTGCTTCCACTCCCCCTGGACACCAGCAACCATCCAAAACACTTCCCACTGAATTAATTTATCTTCATTGTTTTCTCTGATCTCTGTTATCTTACATCCAGGTGCCAGGGAGGGTCCTTCTCTGACAACCCTCTGTATCACTACTCAGGTAAGAGAAAGCGAGCAGCCAGGATGTGTGAGTTTAGGGTCTTCCTTTTACTCTTCCTCTGGGATTTCCAGTGGTGTTGACCACCACACAGCTTGCTATCCTTGTTATGGGGCCCGCAACAGAGCAAGTGAAATATCCGCTCCTGTGTGGCTAACCCTAAACCAAATGTTTTTGGACCTGTTGCACTTGTACGCCTTCGTACACATCTCGTCAGCATCATGTGAAGCAGGTCAGACACTTGTGAGTGAGGAGGCATTTCTGCCACAGTTAGTCATAGAGTATTATAGCATAGAAACAGGCCATTTGACCCAACTCATCCATGCCAACCTGCCCCATCGAAGCAACTCATCCGTGCCCCATCTAAGCTAGTCCCATTTACCAGCATTTGGCCCATATCCGCCTAAACCTTTCCTATCCATATACCCGTCCAAGTGTGTTTTAAATGCTGTTAATGTACCTGCCTCACGTACCTCCTCTGGCAGCGCATTCCATATCTGCCCCACTCTCTGAGTAAAAATGTTGCCCTTCTATTAAATCTATTAAAACTTAGTTTTGTTTATTTTAGTTTAATTTAGAGGCACAGCGTGAAAACAAGCCCTTCGGCCCACCGTTTCTGTATGGACCAACAATACCTGTGCACTAGCACTATCCTACACACTAGGGACAATATACAGTTTTTACCAAAGCCAATTAACCTACAAAACTGTACATATTGGGAGTGTTGCAGGAAACTGGAGCACCCAGGGAAAATGCACGGGGCCACGGGGAGAACGTTAAATTCCATACGGACAGCACCCATAGTCAGGATCGAACCCAAATCTCTGGTGCTGTAACTCTACCGCTGCTTCACTGAGCTACCCTATAACATTGGAAATCATCCAGAGATCACAACCATTGAGGTCTTGCTCTTTAACCTAGACATAGCTCTCTTCATACATACAGCACCTGTAGTCAGGATCAAACCTGGGACCTTGGGGCGCTGTAAGGCATCAACTATCACGGCGCCACCCTGCCGCCCACATTAAGCGTATTTAAGCGTAATTAAAATATTAATAATCATATTATTAAATATTGCCCCTCTTACCTTTTTTAAACTTAAGAACTGGAGGACATAGGTTTAAGGTGAGAAAATGTTTTCACAATGTAATAGCACAAAGTGCTACAGAGTCCTCTTACCAACTCTGATAAGATCATTTTTCGTTCTCTCAGTGTCTTACCATTTGGAAGTCAACATCCTCATGCTTATTTCCTGTTAGTGTTGGTTTCCTCTGAGATCCGTTCTTCCTCTGACACGGTTTGGGTGGTTCTCACTCCCCGCTAAACTTTACCTAGAAGCGCATTCAAATATTTCTGTGCATACTGTATGTGGGAAGGAACTGCAGATGCTGGCTTATACTGAAGCGAGACACTCTGTGGGTCAGGCAGCAACGCTGGAGAAAAATGATGGGTGACGTTTCAGGTTGGAGCCCTTCTTCAGACTGGAAGTAGAGTGGTGGAGGAGGGGGAGGACGGGGGAGGATGGGGAAGGCCTGGCGGGGTGGGGGACTGAGGGTAGGGAAAGGCTAGAATAAAACAGATGACCAAGGAAGGGTTTGAGCCCATAATGGTCCATTGTTGGCTGGGGAAGAGGTGATAACGGGGGGGGGGGGGGGGGGGGGGGGGGGGGGGGGGGGGTGGTGGTGGATACAAGGATGTGAACTGTGGAACTAGAAGGACAACTAGGGTGGGGGAGAGGGGGAGAAGAGAGGGAACACAAGGATTACTTGACATTAAAGAAATCAACGTTGGGTTGTAAGCTGCCCAAGCGAAATATGAGTTGCTGTTGCCCAAGCAAATATTAGTTTCTGTGCCTATTCAGGTAGTTGTAGGCGTGGGGAGAATGAGGTTGAAGTGGGAGACTTTTCTCTCTCTCTGGAGACCCACGGGCAGGCTGGGGTGAACAGTCCTGCAGGGAGTTTCATCTACATTGCCCTCCTGGTGTGAATGAATTCCCATTGAGAGACAATTAGCTACACTTTACCAAATGTCTGCAAACTGTAGCTCGCTAATGAGAAGTTAAAATATAAACTCCATCTGTGCAGGCACGTACATATGGGAGTGAAGTAAAGGTGAAACATATGGGTCATCTGGAAGCAAGCAATACGATCAAAGTAATGCAAACAATGCAATGGTGACAGCGGTAGAGTTGCTGCCTTACTGCGCCAGAGACCTGGGTTCGATCCTGACTATGGGTTTGTACTGTACGGAGTTTTATGCTCTCCCTGTGACCGTGTGGGTTTTCCCTGGGTGATCCGGTATCCTTCCACACTCCAAAGACATACAGGTTTGTTTTTTGGTAAAAAAAAAATAATTGTCCAGAGTGTATAGGATAGTGTTAGCATGGGGGGTGATTGCTGGTCGATGCGCACTCGTTGGGCCAAACGGCCTGTTTTCATGCTGTATCTCTAAGCCTAAAGTCTAACCTTCAGGTCAGGTGGCATCTTTGCAGGAAATGAGCATGTGATGTTTCTGGTTGGGACTGTTCTTCAGACTGATTTAGTGGTGGGTGGTGGTGGGGGGGAGGGGGGGGGAGGGGGGGTGGAGGAAGCTGAAAGAACCAGGCGTGGATGGGAGAAAGCATAGTAAGTGATGGGTAGATACCGGTGAGGGAGGTTTAATTGGCAGATGGGTGGAGGAAGTGACAAAGGCTAGAGATGAAAAGGAGACAAGGGTAACAGATGAGGAGGGAAGTGGAATGAAAAACCAGAGGGGAAGCATTCAGATGAAAAGAGCTGGGGAAGTGGTGGTCGGGGCATAGATAGCGGCAGAAATGGATGCACATTGATGTGGGCTAGCACTGGAAATAGAGTAAAAGTGGAAAATTGTGCAAAGGAGCAGAAGGAGCAGGTAATGATGTTAAAACAGTAATGACATCCTGTCACGTTTCTGAAGATATATAAAAGGTCTTGGATTACTGACACAATTAGGTATTAAAAGAGCAGTCAGACATAAAAATTAAAGTAGTCTCTCATCACCATCCCAGCTCCCATGTCTCAGCTGCTACTGACTCAAGGGACTGTTTCTTTTGAGCACTTTTCCAGGTAAAAAGATTTCCGCTGTTAGATTTGCACAACAACATTTATCAAACCGAACATATTTAGGCTTTGGCAGAATTTGCAAAGAAGTCTTCTAGTTAGTTTGAACCTACCATCGTTCAAATTTTAAAGAAAATATGTTTCAGCATTGAACTAGGTGAAGTGAGACACGTGAAATGTCATCTCCAAAAATGAAACCATGTGTGCATCAAAACATTCAAAAATAGTTTTTTCGTTGTTAACTTGTCTACTATTATATTTCTTTATTTTCTCATATGCCTTGTGGCATTAGGAATTTACAATAATTCCTTTTACTTGCCTGTTGGATGCTTCAAGCTCCATTTCAAGTCAAGTTGAGTTTACCATTATAAGCACAAGTACATTGAGGTACGTGAACAAAGAACGTTTTTCTTGCAGCAGCATCACGAGTATATAGACAGCACACAAAACAAAAATGATGCATCATTACACATAAATTTAAGGTAATTCCTTCAAGACAGTGAATATAAAACAATTACGCAAAAACAAGACATTAGTACAAACCTCAATAAGAAGGCAAGTCCATTCCGTTTAATTTAGCTTGGAGACACTGCATGAAAACAGGCCATTCAGCCCACTAAGTTCATGTCGACCAGCGATCCCCTTACACTAACACTATCCTCTACACGCAAGGGACAATTTACAATTTATATTAAAGCCAATTAATCTACACACCTGGAGTAACTCAGTGGGACAGGCAGCATCTCTGGATAGAAGGAATGGGTGACGTTTTAGGTCGAGACCTTTCTTCAGAGCCGGCTTCAGAACCGACTAAAGATGGGTCTCGACCCGAAACGTCACCCATTCCTTCTCTCCAGAGATGCTGCCTGTCCCGCTGAGTTACTCCAACTTTTTGTGTCTATCTTTGGTTTAAACCAGCATTTGCAGTTCCTTCCTACACAATCTACAAACCTGTATGTGTATAGTGTGTGGGAGGAAACCAGAGCACCTGGAGAAAACCCATGCATTCACGGGGAGATCATACAAACTCTGTACAGCCAGCACCGTAGTCAGGATCAAACCCGGGCCTCTGGCATTTATGAGCACCAACTCTACCGCTGTGCCACCATGCCACCTCATGATGGTGCAAGAGGTGGTCTGTAGAGTTCCGTTGCTGACGTAGGATTAGGGTTGTGCAGGTCGGTTCTGCAGAAGGGTCCTGACCCCGAAACGTCACCCATCCTTTTCTTCCAGAGATGCTGTCTGACCCGCTGAGTTACTCCAGCACTTTGTGCCTCTCTTTGGTATAAACCAGCATCTGCAGTTCTATGTTTCTACATTCATGTTTCAAGAATCTGATGGTGTGGGACTTAAGGCTTCATGATACTCGCAGACTGGTGATTTCTATGGTGCTCTACTTGCATTCACCTTCTCCGTGGATTGTCACCTTGTCGTGGTGGAGAACTTGTGTGGTCCTGAGATCCTGAGAGCGATGCCGCCTGGAGCTATACTCCTGGTAGGTAAGGTCGAGGGGGAGATCCCTGACAAAGAGCAATCCAACCAAGACCTCAACGGTAGAACAGGTGGAGGATGATGGCTGACTTTAGTGGAGCATCACAACGGCTGGGAAGGCAGATGAAGGCTGCAGCAGGTAAGGGTCCCCGGTCATCTTGGAATCCATGCCGCTGGATCCTGACCCAGATCTGTCAAGAACCGTGGGGTGGCTGCCTGTGCACCAGTCTCCCCACGTTAATCAAAGTCACGCACAGGCGTCCTCCCAAAAGAGGACAGTCATACTTGTTTCGAGTGACCGCCGATGATGACGATGATGACTTGCATGCACAAAGAGAAAATAAATGATGAATTAGTTAACAGGTAAATAATTTTGAGGGTCTGTTAGTCAAACCCCTTTTTCAGGCTGATTCTGTTTCTCCTCTCTCCAACGAGAGTTCTGTAACACCCTCTCACACTGCTCTGAACCATTTCACTGCTTTAGTTTTCCTCCCTGACCCACAGTCTGAAGAAGGATCTCGACCCGAAACGTCATCTATTCCTTTTCTCAACTGCCTAAACCGTTGAGTTACTCCAGCTTTTTGTGTCTATCTTCGAAGAAAGATTGTGACTATGCACCATGTCTATGACTCACATAAGCCTATATATTTCAATCAGGTCACTCTTCAGCCTCCTTCTCTTCAAGTAAAACAACCCTCAGCCTATGATTATGTGGACTTACATTACAAATTAGCTATGACAAATCCAAGACCAGATAGACTACTAAGATTTTTGTATTTTCAACATAGTTGACATTGAAGTAGGATCTAGATTAAGTTCTCACTTTCCATGGAGAGCACTTTTTCAGGGTTGTTAAAGTTTGCTCAGTGGGAAAGTGTTTCTTTTCACATGACCAAATTGACCACATTTTTGGATGCGTGAGGGATTCCTGGATGAGACTAACCCTCACTCCTCTCAACTGGCCTGTTGCCCTCAAAACTTCTGCAATGTTCCTGGAACATGATCATCCTGCTCCAAATGTGATCACCCTTCCTTAATCTGAATTAGGTATTTCCAATGAAGTTTTCTGCTTGTTTCCACGCTGTCTTTGAGCATTAGTACAGCGTTAGCAAGGAAAGATAAATCACTTGATCGGTGTGGCAGACCTTCCATGAGGCTTGCTAGACTGTAGTTTATCTACAACAGGGGCAGTGCGCACAACCTTTCATCTCCCCTCCATCATTCTGCAGCATTAATAATGCAATATTTATCTTTTTTTGTGTGATGAGTTCTGATCTTTCTCTTTGCTGTTTGAATGAGTTCATGGAAACAGTTAATTATTAATTAAACAAACACTCATTGACATTGATGGGGGAGGAAACGACAAGTGTGATTTATAAGCTGATGTAAAACTTGTCTGCTGAGTGATATTGTGCCAAATCAATCTTTTGCAGTCACTGTCTCCACTCGTCTAGCTCAGCCCATATTTAATCAAATAACCTATTAATTTTCCCAATACGAGATTGAGTAAGAAGGCCCATAAAATGACAGAGAAAGGACCGTGCCATTTATTATATCAGAGAATCTAGAGGACATTCTATAATAATGTGTGTGGAAAACTGTAAAATCCATTTTCATTAAAAAAAAAATAAAAAATTCTGGCGGGTTTTTTGTGTGGTCTGCACGATAAGGGATGTCAGTGTTGGAGAATCGAATGCACTTAGCACACGGTATCAGTACAGAAACATAAGGAACACCTAAGGTCACAGGAAAGAATGTCGTTGTCCTACTTTGTCCCCAATAGCAACTTCTCAAAAGTAAACTCTACTGCACTCGTTTGAATCCCTTTCTCCTTCCCAGCATAACGCTGTCCACTTTGATCCGAGGAAAAAGAACAAACTCCGCATGTCTACTCTGTATCAATCATGGTTGATACAATATTTTCCTACTATGGCTATCAATTTAATTAAGAAAAAAAGAAAATACCGAAGATACTCAGCAGGTCATTCACAACATAACGCGATGTATTCAAAACCAGTGTAGGAAGGAACTGCAGATGCTGGTTGACACCAAAGATAGAAACAAAATGCTGGTAGTAACTCAGCGGGTCAGGCAACATCTCTGGAGGAAAGGAATAGATGACATTTCGGATCAAGACCCTTCTTCAGACTAAGAGTCAGGGGAGTGGGACAGAGAGTATGAGAGGTTGAAATTCTCCCCTGAACTGTCTGAAGAAAGGTCTAATTCTTTTTCTCCGGAGTTGCTGGTTTATTCTACATTTTCTTGAACTTCATCTATTTTGATGTCTTGTTTTCACACACTTTACCCTTCCTTATCTCTGTGTGTCTCCTTCTCCCTGACTCAGTCTGAAGAAGTCTCGACCCGAAACATCACCCATTCCTTCCATTCAGAGATGCTGCATGTCCTGCTGGGTTACCGGCACCATGCCGGCAGCATGTTGTGTCCATCTTCGGTGTAAACCAGCATCTGCAGTTTTTTCCTACACATTTTCGGCTGCCTGGCCTGCAGAGTTTCTCCAGCATTCTGTGTCTATATTAAAAATCGGTCATCTTGGCTGAAAACCTCTCTCAAAAAGACCAATCTATTTGCTCCCATTATTTTCTGACCTTTTATCTAGCCTGCAGTGTAAAAGCTACAATTCTCTTATCCTAAACTCATTAAGTTCAATGAGGAGCCGAGTTATCTGGCCCTTCTGAGCCATTGTTGCTAAATGACTAACACCTTTGATTATCTCTCTTACTCTTGATCAAAAGTGTAGCATTAAACTAGAAAGAGTGCAGAGAAGATTACAAGGATGTGACCAGGTCTCGAGAGTTTGCATTTAAGGAGAGGCTTAGATTGACTACGGCGCTCTTTTCACCCTGAGCATAGGAGCTTGAAGGATGATGTTATACAGGTTTATAAAACCCATGAGGGGCGTAGATAAAATGCAAAGCCACAGGGTATGAGCGGTTGACACTAGAGGGCATAAGTTTATGGTGAAAGCCAACAAGATTTCAAAAGGATTTAAAACGTTTTTGAATGAAGGTGCAAGTGTAGAGTGAGCTGTCAAAGGATGTGTAGAATACAACATTTTAAAGACATATAAGAATACAACATATAAAAGACACATACATGGAGAATAAATATTTAGAGGGTTTATGGGCCAGGTATAGGTCATGGTTAGACTTGCAAGTTTCGAGAACTTGGTCAGCATGGACAAGTTGGGGCTAAGGGCCTGTTTGCATGCTGTATAGTTCTAAAACTTCGATGACTATGACTCTGTGACCCTCTGATTATGTTTGGTTTTACTGAGCACTTATACGTGGACTAGATTGGGCCATTCTATAGATAGCTGTTATACAAATTGAGCACACATCTCCTCAAGGTATGCCTATGTTTATGAAGTTCTACCCTTCTCTCCGACGAGAATTCTGCAACATCCTCTCATCTGCTCCCCCTCTCTGTGATTCCTCCTGCTCTCCGACTCTACGACCACGTTTTTAACCCAGACTTCTACCACAAGCCAGCTGTGTTTTCTCAGTGCTTGCCGCACCTCCACATTTTTGCATATCTTTCATTCATTTGTTCTATACACTCTATATCACCGTCTCTCTCATTCCCTTCCCCTGACTTTCAGTCTGAAGAAGGGTTTCTTTTGCCGGGAAAAGCTGTCTGACCCGCTGAGTGACTCCAGCCTTTTGTGCCTACTCATGTTCCTCTTAGGTCAATTTTATTTTTGAGAACAGCATCAAAATCAAACATCCAAGTGTAGAGCTGTACACACCGTGTTTTGTGTCCTTAAATAGCCATGAATCCATCATTCATGTTTAACTGTCTCCGGCCGCAATTGTGAATCATCAGAATTCTGAGTTAATGAATGACAGTTCTGTGACAATTAATGTATTTTATTTAACAAGACAAGCCCATGGTTTTCAAATGTGAGAAATTTAAAGGAGAATGTTAGCGGGCAAGTTCTTACACAGAGAATGGGGGTGCCGGAACGCATTGCCGTGTGCGGTGGTGAAAAGCAGACATGACAGTGGTGTTTTAAGAGGCATTTTGGATAGGTACATGAATATGCAGGGAATGGAAGGATATGGATCGCGTGCAGGAAAAATGTAATTTGGCATCATGTTTGATGCAAGCTCATGAGCTGAAGGACCTGTTTCCTGCACAATACTTTGATATAACATTTATATAACATTCCTTTTAGCATATACTTGGGGAAATTTGATTAGGTGCTAAAACTGGGCAGAAAGGTGGAGCAGCGGTAGGTTGCTGCCTTACAGCACCGGGTTCGATCCTGACTATGGGTGCTGTCTGTACAGAGTTTGTTATATCTCCCCGTGACACACGTGGGCTTTTCCTCCAGGGCTCCAGTTTCCTCCAAACACCCCCAAAGACGTACAGGTTTGTGGGTTAATTGGATTCAGTAAAAATTGCGAGTTGTCTATAGTGTGTACAAATAATGCTGAGTACGGTGTTGCTAATCAATGCAACTCAGTGGCGGATCAAAGGGCCTGTTCCATGCTGTATCTGTAAAGGAAAAAATGTATAGTAAACCAAAGCAAACTTCAGATAATAAAGTATGAGAGTTTGACTTTTTCAGGTCTATTTACAAAAGTGTCTTTCTGACCTATTGGCTAAAATGAGAATTTTTCTGAATCCTAAATACTCCAATTGCTGGCTAACCAAAGTCCTATAAACTGCACGGTCTTCATAATATTTGCATTGTTGAAAATAAGTTAATGACTCGTTGCAAACGCACAGCTCACATCAGCTTGAGTTTGCAAAGCAGTGATAATCACGGGAGGCACAGTGCGCAGCAGTAGAGTTGTGTACCTTAAGGGGCTGTCTGAGGTCACTGGAACTCTCCTTCATGCTCGAGGGAAGTTCCCGAATACTCATGGCCTCAGCAGTAGCGTCGCGGGAAAAAACCTTTCAGCATAAAAACATTTCCCCAAGTAAAATTTGGTTGCCAATTGGTTCTTTTTAACTCGTGTAACCCTCCCCCCCCCATATCTCCACCCCCCCCACCGTCTCTCTCTTCCCCCCCCGGCCCCCCTTCTCTACCCCCCCTTCTCTTCCCCCTTTCTGTCATCACCCCCCCCCACTTCTTCGCTCCTTCCCCCCTCCTCCTCCCCCCCCCCCCCCTTCACCCCCTCCCTTCTCGTCCCCCCCCCTCTCTCTCCCCCCTTCTCTCTCCCCCCCTTCTCTCCCCCTTCTCATCCCCCTACTCCCATCTCCCCATCTTCCTTCTCCCCCCTCTCCCCCCTTCTCTCTCCCCTTCTCTCCCCCTTTATCCCCCCTCTCTCCCCCCTTCCCCCCCCTTCCCCCCCATTACTCCGCACTTTCTAAAGGACTTACTGTACACTGTGCAGCCAGTCTTTCCTTCCTCTTCATCGTGGGCTTGAATTTCAGACAGTGCTCCCCCACTTTCCCTGGCCTCTGCGATGTGTGTGTGTGTGTGTGTGCGCGGTCGATCGATCCAGGTCGCCGCAGTGGGACAGCCCCTTTACAGCGCCAAAGATCTGAGTTCAATCCTGACAAACTGGTGCACATTGTATGTATGGAATTTGTAACCTTCTCCCCATGACCTGGGTGCTCCCCTTTCCTATCCTCCTCATCCAAAGGTGTACAGATTTGTAGGTTAATTGGCTTTGTAAAATATATTTAAATGGTCCCTAGTGTGTAGGGTAGTGCTAGTGTACGGGGGTGATTGCTGGTTGGCACGGACTCAGGTGGGCCAAAATGGCCTGTTTCCAGGTTGTATCTCTAAACTAAACTATACAACAAAAGCAAAGTTATGCAGATGTGGAAATCTGAAATAAAACAAAAAAACGCAGGAAATACACATCAGCCATGATTGGATTCTAGTGAAGTGTCACTGACCTGAAATATTAATTTTGATGTTGCCAGACAAACAAGTCATTTCCAGCATTTTGGTAGGTTTTACATCACCCACACACAATAGCAGAATGTAACTGAAGCTTGAACATACCTGTCAACATGGGGTTAATAGATATCCTCATGGGTTAATTGGTTTAACACTATTCCTACACTCGCCCCACTATGAGCCCCACATTTTTCATCACCCCTGCAATTCAACCACTCAGTTTTATATGCTATACAAAAATCCTGGGATGGCATCGGTTGGCGCAGTGGTAGAGTTGCTGCCTTACAGTGTCAGAGACCCAGGTTCAATCATGACAGGTGCCATCTGTACAGAGTTTGTGCGTTCTCCCCGCGACCTGCATGGGTTTTTCCCGGGTACTTCCCTTTCTTAAAGTAAGAGAAGACAAGGTTATCCAGCATTTGTAATTGAATTTTCTTAATGCAGAGACATTTTGTTTAAATTATTTTCCTCGTTAACACTGGGGAACACGATTGGGTGCAGTGCCCCACAATGCAATCCTCAGCCAGTTCAAGCAGAAGGGGTAACATTGGATTAGATGGCATAAAATTAACATCAGTCAATACAACAGCAATGTCAGAAGATATGGGTTCAGAAAGGAGATACGAGTGTAAAAGAGATTAAAGGGTAGCATTCCTTTTCAATTAAATAGGAAATATATATAGAAGCAGCTTAATGATTCCATTATCTGTCTGAATTTCTGTACTGGAGGGACAGATTCTACTCGTGGTCTGTAACACTGAAACCTACTAATTGAAGCCTGGTAATTAAAATGTGGTCTGGAGACCAAGGGAAAGGGATTAAGATTAAATTGCCTTTAGCATAACAGAGGGCAGTTTTAGAATGATATAACTTGAGTCAACTTTACGCCATTTGAAAGTACTGATGTATCATGTACATGTACACGCGAGTAACAGCATTAAAATATCATGTGAATCATATCACTGTAGATAAGGACAGCTTGATAATAAACATGAAATGGAAATTGGGCTTTGTCCCCAGAATATTTGTGACTCATTTTGGAAAGGCTGCAATTGGCCAACCAAGTGTATTTAGGGCTTTTCTCTGGAAATATTTACTGCTTTGAGCTGAGAGCATATTCTGCATTCTGTCCTCTGTTTGCCCTAACTAATGTACTTGAGTTTGACTTAATTGCATTCATTAGTGTATTAGCTATATAATTAAAAGGTCTCATCGTAACCATTTCCAGTCGGCGCTGCATCTATTGATTTGAGAATAATGCTACATATATGCTATGTATGTAGGATTTAAGGCCATCTAACTCACAGTCCTCCTACACGAGCAGGCCCCGAGGGATTTTTCCCATCGATAAAATAAAAAAGTTATGAGTGTAAAAAACCTTGGTAATCCCTCTCGCCTGTCAATCACTCTAGGAGAGTAATGCCCTTCCGTGGGCGGGAGGGGGCAGGACTATAGAACCCCGGATGCCAACATGATCTCAGGTCACTCTGTCACTCTGCAAGACTGCGAGGGAGAGGCCAACGACGCCTCAATTATCTGGCTTGTGATCAACCTGAACTGTGGGTCTGCACTGCACTGCAAGATGATTGTAAGGCCCTTAATGAAAATGAAATTAAAGTTTGGCCAGCCCTGTGGATTGGATCTGCAATGGAAATGAAAATGAAAATGCTGCCTTCCCTGTGTTTGAAACTGCAATGTTAGAGTGAATATGATTGCAATGAGCTGCTTGGCTTGACTGCACATTGCTTGAAACTGGCATTGGCAATGGAGTGAAATGAAAAATGCATTTAGCTGTTGTCTTGGCCTGCCTACGCTGGTGCTTGAACTGCAATGGTTAATGGAAGAGAATGAAAATGCAATGTGCTGTTTGTGTGGGCCTGCCTGTGCTTGAATCTGCAATTGCAATGGAAATTTAAGTGAAAATGTCCAATGAGCTGTTTGGCTTGGCCTGCCTGTGCTGAAAACAGCAAGGGCAATGGAAATAAATGAAAATGCAATTGAGCTGTTTGGCTTGGCCTGCCCTGTGCTTGAAACTGCAATGGCAATGGATAGTGAATAAAAAGGCAATGGGAGCTGTTGGCTTGACCTGCACAGTGCTTGAAACTGCAATGGCAATGGGAGTGAAAGGGAAAATGCATTTAGCTGTTTGTCTTGGTCTGCCCTGTGCTTGAAACGGCTGCACTGGCAATGGGAAGTGAAATGAAAATGCAATGAGCTTTGTTTGGCTTGACCTGCACAGTGCTGGAACTGCAATGGCAATGGGAGTGAAATGAAAATGCATTACACTTATGTCTTGGCCTGCCCTGTACTTGAAACTCCATGGTAATGGAAGAGAAATGAAAATGCAATCAGCTGTTTGGCTTGGCCTGCCTGTGCTTGAAAAACTGCAAAATGGCAAGTGGAAATTAAGTGAAAATGCACATGGGCTGTTTGCTGGGCCTGCCTGTGCTTGAAACTGCAATGAAATGGAAATTAAAGTGAAAATGCAATGAGCTGTTTGGCTTGGCCTGCCCTGTGCTTCAAACAGCATTGGGCAATGGAAATAAAGTGAAAATCAGCATTGAGCGTTTGGCTTGGCCTGCCCTGTGCTTGAAACTGCAATTGCATGGAAGTGAAATTAAAACAAAAATTCAATGAGCTGTTTGTGCTTGAACCTTGCAAAGTGCTTCGAAATCGGCTAATGGCAAAGAGTGAAATGAAAATGCATTCAGACGTTTGTCTTGGCTGCCCTGTACTTGAAAACTCCAATGGTAATGGAAGTGAAATGAAAATGCAAATCGATGTTGGCTTGGCCTGCACTGTGCTTCAAACTGCAATGGCAATGGTAAGTGAAATGAAAATGCAATCAGCTGTTCTGTCTGCCCTGTGCTGGAAATGCAATGGCAATGGAAATTAAATTAAAATTGCAATGAGCTGTTCGGCCTCCCCTGATCCTTGAAACTGCAAATGGCATTGGAAATGAAATGAAAATGCAATGAACTGTTCGGCCTACCCTTGCTTGAAACTGCACTGGCAATGGAAATGAAATGAAAAATGCAAAAATGAGCTGTTCGGCCTGCCCTGTGCTTGAAACTGCATTGGAAATGGAAATAAAATGAAAAAGAAATGAGATGTTCGGCCTGCCCCTGTGCTTTGGAATAATGAAATGGAAATGAAATGGAAATGAGGTGTTCAGCTTCATGAAGCCACTATTCGACACACATAAGGCCACTATTAGCAAAGACAATCCAGTCCCTTTGCCTCAATGCTTGTATTAGGCCCAGGAGGAGCATTTTGGCCCAAAAGGCCCGTGGCAAGCCAGCAATAGTCCAGAAAAAAAAATGCCTTTCACTGAAATTTATTTTTAAAGAGTCCTTCAGCCCATCAGGCCTGTACTAGCCTAGGAGGGAGTTCCCTTTGGCCATCAGTAGTATTCCCCTGGAATAGTATTAAACCTCACCCCAGTTTTTTTCTCCTCGACCTTCTTTGGTCCATGTGAGATCCAGGCCAGGATAGTCTTTCCTCCATTCCATTGCTTGAGCAGTAGAGAAAAAATGGAAATGTCTATTTGATTCTCCACCCTCTCCCCCTTCTATCTCTCACAGAGTCTCTCACCTGCTTTGGGCAGTAATTTATGATGGTTTCTGAGCTGCCAGCCGACCCGGAGGACTGAGCTGCCAGCCACCAGGCTCTGATTGACTGAGCGGCAGCTCAGAATCCATTCAGCCCACAATGTCCATACTAACCATCTGAGAAAACCAGTCCCTTTGACCCCGCAAAACACCCATATTGGCGCTCCTGATCCCCTCCCCCCCCCCAATTGTGTCAACTTAACCTCGTCTGATTATTTAATAGATATATTATCTGTTTGAGTGGACAGCATGCAAAACAAAGCTTTTCATTGTTCTAGTTCATAATTGCATAAAATGTTTGGCGGAGATGAGGCCATTCGGCACTCAGATCTGTCTACTCTCCGTTCATTCAGGGCTGGAACATTGATTTTCCATTTCCTTAAACCCATTCTCCTCTTACTCCCTTATAATCCCTGGACACCCGTTCCAATCAAGGAATCTTTCAATCTCTGCCCTAAATGTACCCAGTGGTTTGGCTTTCACAGCCTTTCTGTGGCTATGAATGCCACAGATTCACCACAGTACCACACATCTGTGCCTCAGATGCACGTGACAATAATAAACCTAAACCTAAACATTGTTTGAATATTGAACCTTTGAATAAGAATACCTGCGCATGGTGAGTCTAGTGTCTAACCACGATGTCGATTAAACTTTCCCAAATGAATGTGGAACCACTGTTAACAGATAAAGCTGACCTGGTATCTTTGACCAGCAATGAGTTGCTGAATGTATTAATTAAGTTTTCCTCTATAGCCTAATGTTACTGTAAGTAAATGTTTATTGCAATTATCAAGCTCTCGAGATGACTGTTGCAATTCTCTCCACCTCTCTTGGATTACTGCAGGGTAAAATGACTGGAACTCACTTTATTGACCCATGCTTTATTGCATTATTGAGTGCATACGTTTAGTTTGGTTGTGTTAGTAGTTTTAGTTTAGTTGGTCTTAACGTAGTAGATAAAAAAGACTCAGCAAGCACACATGGCCATAGGTCGGCCCATTCAGTCACTCTCGACCATACCGATCAACATCCACCATGGCACAGTTATTCACTTCCTATCCATTCCAAAACCAACAAGGGAAAATTTTACAATGGCTGTAACCTTCAAAACACGCACAGCTTCTTTGTAATGTGAGCAACGGGATCCACGCCAAGAGAAACCCAACCAGGGTCCACAGGAGAAGTGCCAAACTCCCGTACAGACAGCACCGGAAGTTAATGTATCCTAGAGTGCTATGAAGACACAGCTTCTACCAACCCACGCCCACTGTGTTGCTCCAACGTTAGTTTATACTTTGTTCTGCCAGTATGGTGACAGCTTAAAATAATTGATAGAAACTGCCTGGGGGGGGGAAAAAATAAAAAAAAAAAAAAATAAAAAATATAAAAATAAATAAATTATAAAAAAAAATAAAATATTAAAAAAAAAATAAAAATAAAAAAAATAAAAAATATAAAAAAAATTAATAAAAAAATAAAAAAATAAAAAAAAAATTAAAAAAAATAATAAAAATATAATAAGTAAAAATATAAATAAAATAATTTACTGCCCTCTTTTAACAGAGCGGATGGAAGTTCTGTTCCTATAACCTTATAATATATAACAAGTACCGCTCGGAAAACAGGCCTCTCGGCCCGTCTGCAGTCCGTTCCCAAGCTCCCGTTTTTACCCCTAGTCCCATTCTACCTATGCACTCAGACCATAACCCCTCTCATTCCCTTCTGACCTTTCGTACTTTACTCGTAAAATGTTAAAAAATCGATCCTGCCTCCACCATTCTGCTGGACTGCTGATTCCACCACAGCCACCACTAGGGTATGCATGTTCCCCCTCACGTACCCCGAAATAGAGATCATGAAAGCTGGAAACTTCCCTATCCTCAATGGGAAAAAAAAAGTATCCTCGTCATAACTCCATTTTAAAGGGGGGGAAAAAAAAATCCCTTTGTGTCCCCTTTTAACAAAGAATAAAGACTAGGAAGTTGCGGAACCCTGGCTGATTCTAGATTAATGTGACATCCTCCTAATTAACTAGGCGACCATATGGTACCACCAGTGTGTTTTTTAATGGGCCAAATTGGTTTCCAACATGATTTCTGTTCTAAACAAAGAGAACACTTACGTCAGAATTTGATAATTACAAGAAAAAACAGCTGTCTTAGAAAAGAAACACAAGTAAAAAGAATATCTGTTTCCTTGTAATCGACAAAAAACATGGCAGTGAAACTCGTGAGATTAACAAGAAAAAACGCACACCTCCAGCTTCAGGGACAGTTTCTTCCCAAGCTGTTATAGGCAACTGATTCATCCTACCACCAACCTGAGAGCAGCTCTGAACGACTTATATCTCCTGTGATGATCCTCAGACTATCCTCGATCGGACTTGCTGTCTCTGTTACCTTGCCACCTAAGCTTATTCCTTTACAAATAGGTCTATCTACAACTGTAAATGGGATCGTTTTATTGGTATTGTCATGCTTATTGGTGTAGACACACAATACTTTTTGCACTTGATAATCAACTAAATTGTAAATTGAAATTGAAACTAAAACGGAATCAATGTCACTCTAGTTTAGTTTAGTATTATTAAGAGTCTCCATGAGCGAGACACAGGGCGTTTTGGGCCTCGGGTCCGCGCCGACCGGTCGATCCCCGCCACATTATCACTATCCTGCCTACCCACAAGGGAAATTTAACCTTATTTTACCGTATTTTTGTGGGAGTGTTGGGGAAACTGAAGATCTCGGCGAAAACCCACATAGGCCTGCGGGAGAAATACCAAACATACAAGACATGCAACACCTAGTTGTTGAGATCGAACCCGGGTCTCGGCGTTGCATTCACGTGTAAAGCTGGCAACTCTACTTACTGCGCCACCATGAACACCTTGGGCAATGATGCACGCCTATCAAAAACTTACAGCCTTTATAGCTTGTAGACATCTAAAGAGAATATTCTATTGGGACCCCCCCTCACAAAAAAAATAAGACCGTTATCTTTATGAACACCTGGAGGAGTAAACATATTGCAAGTCTGAAATTGTCTTTCTTTCCCAGGTGACAAAAACGTCCTTAGGTGACTTTTTAGCGACTGCAGGAGTCTATGCGACTGCAGGGACTATGGAGCACATGGTCTGCTACTATGTTCTGGTGGAATAAATTTTGTCAGCCGAGTCACCTTCTCGATCGTGATGAGTTCCCCATTCTGGGACTTGTCGCAGCCCATTGTACGTTCACCGAGAATTTTTCAACATGTTGAAAAAATTACGCGGACTAAAAATGAAGCGCCATGGAGAAGATTGCAAAGGAATTCTTGTGGTGTGTCGCTTGTAGGTCTAGTTGGGTTTGCCGGTCGAAGGTCTCTTCTTATATCTCGTAGGCTGTAGCCGGTCTGACAGGGGAATTTCATTGGCTATGGGAGGGAAAAAAAAACCTAAGCAGTAGTTTTCAGAACAAGGATACCTGACCGGTATTGTAATAGGCCGCCAAAACTTCCAGCGTGTATCCACCCCCCCCTCCTTCTTTAAAAGGTTGCCTGACTTCTTTAAAGGGGTTGTCTCCATCCGTCCCCATCCTTCTTCCCTTTTTTCCCAACCATTCCCCCAGCATTTGGGGACTTACGTTACCACTGTGTAGCTGTTTAATTACAGACACAAACCTTCCCTGTTTTATCGCGGCTTGTGTATCTGTTTCACCTTGTGGCTTGCACCGTGGTGAATTTCAGATCAGCGTCCCTGCTTGCCCTTGGGCCCCCGCTTTGCGATGTTTTTTTGTGTGTGATTGTGTGTTCCCTCAGAACAGTTGCGTTTGCTGGCGACAGCCGGCATACTTGAGAGGTGCAAGCGGACGCCTGAAAAATCGCCCTAAGTGGGAACAGCAATAACCTCTCTTTCCTCCCAGGGTCAACAATTGTTTTTACAATGTGATTTTCTCCAACCTATGGTTGTCTGAGACATATTGCAGATTGACTGTTTCGTTACATTGCAATGTAATCTAGTGAAATGCTAGTAGAAAATAAGCAATCAAGATATAAATTAATGGTTTGTGATATGGTGAAAGGGATAGGAATCCCGGGCACTCCCATCCCCGGCGACGTTCCGTAGCAAAATATCATAATGGCCAAATAAGAGCCAATAATTCCTACTGTATGTCATCTTGTCTGATGGGTGTGATTCTCTGCCGTTTCCTATTAGTTTGTGGCTCAGATGGTTATTAGCAGATCCTCATAGATTCACATGCATGGAAACATGCCCTTTGGTACACCACATCCAAACCAACCATCAAGCAAACCCATTAAATAGATCAGCCATGATTGACTGGTGGAGTAGACTTGATGGGCCGAATGGCCTAATTCGGCTCCTATCACATGACCTTATGACCTTATTTGGCTGCGGGAGGTGGCTCCCGACTCCGAGGCACGAGGCTGAAGGCCAGAGGAAGAGAGAGTACAGTTCACTGGTGATTCAGATGGAGGCGATCGCTGCAACGGGTCTTTATGGTCAACTGCAGCTTGGACTGAGAAAATGGTGCCTAAACCTGGTGACTCTTGCATGTGGACTCAGTAGGCTGTTTCCATGCATTAGGTACTTAATCGGGGATGTATGCCAATAATCCTACTGATATGTATGATAAAAATGAATTTCACTGTACCTTGGTGCATGTGATAATGAACAAACCATTGAAACCATTGGACACAAAGTCCATTTGAATCTCCCCACCTTGCCTCTTTGCTAGATTGTATGATGTTGCCCACTTATCTACCTACCTATTCAGAAATTCAAACTTACCAACCACCTGTGTTTGGGCTGTGGGAGGAAAATGGAGGATTGGGAGGAAGCCCTACACGGTCGTAAGGGATTGTGCAAACTCCACAAAGTCAGCACCGAGTTCAGGCTAACCGGATCTGTGAGACAGCAGCTGTATCAACTCTCTGAGATGACTGCACTGTTCTCTGCCTCTCTCTTTCATTTTTTTCCTCTTCCCTCCAATAACTAGTAAAACTCCCACTTTAATCTGTTGAATTTTGTGCGCTATCATTTTCGCAACTGTAAAAGCAGACTTGACACTGTTAGATATTCAGGACATTGAGAGTAATTGGGGTTGATACTTCCTCTCCAGTCCTGCAACAACGCAACGTTTTTGTGCAAAACAATTCACCTTCACCAAATCAATCAGCGTTCTTCTTGCCCTATTTACAATCCACTAAATTAAAACCTAAGTCCTTATCTCAGCACTTTACTAAACTGGGGAATTCAAAGCAATTCAGGTCAACACTCATTAAATATTCAACACTGGGTCAGCATAGATAAATACTGAGTTGAGCAAAGTTTCTAATTAAGTACATTTTTTCTGGAAATAGAAGTTCACTCCAAAGACATTCAGAGAACAACTAAAATAAAATTTTATTGGAGGACTTGGTTCATTTATCAGAGACCCACAGCACCTGGCCACACTCTCTTTTCATGCCTGCCAGGAGCCTGAAAACTGTACCATGCAGAGTCAGGAGCAGCTTCTTCCTGACAGCCATCAGGCATATTATCTATATTACTAAAAGTCTGATCTTGACCATTCCTGCTGTTCTGCATATTGAATTTAGAAAAAAACACCTCCACTTAGGGCTGTGATTTTTGGCCATCTTACTCGGAGTCCCCTCCGCTGGCCAGGACAGGAGGATTTTTCTCATCGATGAAAAATAAAAGAGTTATTGTGTTTAAAAAAATGTTGAGATTCTCTACTCCTGAAGGCCACGACCATTCCGGAGGGACAATAAAACCGGAAGTGTTGAGTTGCCTCAGTCAGTCTCTGCAAGATGGGGAAGCATGAAGGTCACATTTCTCAATCTGAGCTGTGGAATAACACTGAACACATGTCTACTAATCTGTGAGTGTGGTGTTACTGAGCTGGAGTGCCCTCAATGTGGTTTGAAAATGAAAATGTGGTTGGTTTGAACAAAACCACAGCAAATGGTTGGTGGTGGTTGTTTGAATAAAGCACAGCAAATGGTTGGTGGAGGTTGGATGGAAACTAAAGCACAGTAAATGGTTGGTGGAGGTTGGATTGAACTAAAGCACAGCAAATGGCTGGTGGAAGTTGGTTTGAACTAAAGCACAGCAAAATTTGTTGGTGGAGGTGGTTTGAATTAAAGCACAGCCAAATAGTTGGTGGAGGTTGGTTTGCACTAAAGCACATCAAATTGTTGGTGGAGGTTGGTTTGGATTAAGCACAGCAAATGGTTGGTGGAGGTCGGTTTGAACTAAAGCTCCGACAAATGGCTGGTGGAGGTTGGTTTGAACTAAAGCATGATTAAAAGTCTAAACTTGACAACTTCCTGTTTGCTCTGTATATTGATTTTAGATAAAATGCTACCACTTATGGCTGTGATTTTTGGCCATCTTACTCATTTCCCCTCCGCTCATCAGCTGCAGCGGATTCTTCCCATCAATGAAAAATAAAAGTGCTATTAGTGTTTAAATTTTTTTGAGAATCTCTCTCCTGTCAATCACGCCATTTAGGCCACGCCCCTTCCATTTCAAGGAATAGCTGTGTGTCAACTACCTGCCCACCAGCCGTGAGTGAGCTGCGAGCACATCAGGCTTGAGTGACTGAGCTGCCACCCCATGAATCCAATTGGCCCACAATGTCCATACTAGACCTCTGGAAACCAGTCCCTTCAGCCCACAACGCCCATAATAGCGCTCCAGAAAGCCCCCCCCCCTCCCCCACCTCCTCCCCCCCCCACTGGCCACCAATATTGGAATTTGGTGGAGAGGTGGAATATTTGCAATTGGGGGACCACCCCTCACATGTGAACATGTATAATTAGGGCAGCACAGTGGTGCAGTGGTACAGTTGTTGACTTATAGCACTTTCAGAACCAGAGCCCCGTTTTTTAATCCCGACACTGGGTGCTCTCTGTACGGAGTTTGTATGTTGTATGACCGCACGGGTTTTCACCGAGATCTTTGGTTTCCTCCCATACTCCAAAGACATACAGGATTGTAGATGTTATTGGCTTGGGTTTGTATACTTGGTATAAGTGCAAAGTGTGTGTAGTCTTGCGTTAATGTGAGGGGATCGCTGGTCGGTGCTGACTCAGTGGGCTGAAGGGTTGTTTCAATGCTGAATCTCTAAACTAAATTAAACTAATATATATTGTACAAACTCCACAAAGACAGCACCCGGGTTAATGAAGCTGTGAGACAGCATCACTCTCATCTCTCGGAGATGACTGCGCTATTCTTCATCTCTCTATTTCATTTTTTTCCTCTTTCAACAATATCTAGTAAAATTCCTACTTTCATCCATTAAACTATGTGCACTATCCTTTTATCTCCTTTGGGGGTACCGCAAGACTCGGTGCTGGGACCGCAGCTATTTACAATATACATCAATGATTTGGATGAGGGATTCAAAAGTAACATTAGCAAATTTGCAGATGACACAAAGCTGAGTGACAGTGTGAACTGTGAGGAGGATGCTATTCGAATGCAGGGTTAATTGCGCAGGTTGGGGTTTGGGCAGATGCATGGCAGATATGAAGTTTAATGCGGATAAATGTGAGCACTTTGGTAGCAAAAACAGGAAGGCAGGTTACTATCTAAATGGTGTCAAGTTGGGAAAAGGGATCTGGGGGTCCTTGTTCATCAGTCTATGAAAGTAAGCATGCAGGTACAGCAGGCAGTGAAGAAAGCGAATGGCATGTTGGCCTATATAACAAGAGGAATCGAATATAGGAGCAAATAGGTCCTTCTGCGGTTGCACAGAGCCCCAGTGGGAGTATTGTGTGCAGTTTTGGTCCCCTAATTTGAGGAAAGACATTCTTGCTATTGAGGGAGTGCAGCGTAGGTTTACAAGGTTAATTCCCGGGAAGGCGGGACTGTCATATGCTGAGAGAATGGAGCAGCTGGGCTTGGACACTCTGAAGTTTAGAATTATGAGAGGGGATCTCATTGAAACATATAAGATTGGACATGCTCAAGGCAGGAAACATGTTTCCGATGTTGGGGGAGTCCAGAACCAGGGGCCATGGTTTAAGAATAAGGAGTAAGCCATTTAGAACGGAGATGAGGAAACACTTTTTCTCACAGAGAGTGTTGAGTCTGTGGAAGTCTCTGCCTCAGAGGGCAGTGGAGGCAGGTTCTCTGGATGCTTTCAAGAGAGAGCTAGATCGGGCTCTTAAAAATAGCGGAGTCAGGGGATATGGGGAAAAGGCAAGAACGGGATACTGATTGCGGATGATCAGCCATGATCACATTGAATAGCGGTGCTGGCTCGAAGGGCCGAATGGCCTATGCCTGCACCTATTGTCTATTGTCTATTGTCTATTAAAAGCGTATCTATATAGGTATATAGGAAAGAACTGTGGATGCTGGTTTAAAATGAAGGGTAAACATAAAATGCTGGAGTTAAACTCAGCGGGACAGGCAGCATCTCTGGAGAGAAGGAATGGGTGATGTTTTGGGTCAAAACCCTTCTTCAGGATATAGGAAACATAGAAACAAATAAAAATAGGTGCAGGAGTAGGCCATTTGTCCCTTCGAGCCAGCACCGCCATTCGATATGATCATGGCTTGATCATCCAAATCAGTACCCCATTCCTGCTTTTTCCCCATATCCCCTTGATTCCTTTAGCCTAAGAGCTAAATCTAATAACTCTCTCTTGAAAAACATTCGGTGATTTGGCCTCCACTGCCTTCTGTGTCAGAGAATTCCAAACAGATTCATTTACTCTCTGGGTGAATTTTTTTTCCTCATCTCAGTCCTTAATGGCCTACTCCTTGTTCTTAAACTGTCGCACCCCTGTTTCTGGACCCCGGACATGGGGACATTTTCCCTACATCTAGCCTGTCAAATTCTTTTAAAGAATTTTATATGTTTCGATAAGATTCCCCTCTCACCTTTCCTAAATTCCAGTGAATACAAGCTCAGTCGACCCATTCTTTCATCATATGTCAGCCCTGTCTTCCCAGGGAATTAACCTGGTGAACCTACACTGCAATAATGTCCTTCCACATTTTAGGAGACCAAACTTGCACACATACTCCAAGTACAGTCGCACCAGAGCACTGTACAACTGCAGTAGGAGCTGCTTACTCCTAAACTCAAATCCTTTTGCAATGAAGGCCATCATGCCATTAGCTTTCTTCACTACCTGCTGTACCTGCATGATTACTTTCAGTGACTGATGTACAAGGACACCCAGGTCTATTTGCACCTCCCCTTTTCCTACTCTGACACCATTCAGATAATGATCTGCCTTCCTGTTCTTCCCACCAAATTTGAAAACCTCACAATTATCCACATTATAGTGCATCTACCATGCTTCTGCCCACTCACCCAACATGTCCACGTCACCCTGCAGCCTCATAGCATCCTCCTCGCAGCTCAAACTGCCACCCAGCTTTGTGTCATCCGCAAACTTGGAGATGGTACATTTAATTCCCTCGTCTAAATGATTAATATATATAGTAAATAACTGGAGTCCCAGCACTGAGCCTTGCCGCACCCCACTAATCACTGCCAACCATTCAGATAAGGACCCATTAATTCCTACTCTATTCTTCCTGTCTGCTAACCAGTTCCCTATCCATGTCAATACCCTTACCCCAATACCAATGCTCTAAGTTTGCACACTAATCTCTTGTTGTGGGACTTGTCAAAGTATTTTTGAAAGTCTAAATGCACCACATCCACTGGCTACTTATCCATTCTAATTGTTACATCCTCAAAAAATCCCAGAAGATTAGTCAGCATGATTTCCCCTTCATAAATCCATGCTGACTTTGACCGGATCCTGCTTTCCTGAACCTCACTGCTTTCCAACTATAGTTCAGTTTTAGTTTAGTGTTAGAGATACAGCACGGAAAACAGGCCCTTCCACCCACCAGGTCCGCACCCGATCAGCGAATCCCGCCAACTTTACCCTACACACATTAGGAACAATTTTACATTCATACCAGCCGATTAACCTACAATCCTTTAAGTTTTTTGAGTGTGGGAGGAAATTAAAGATCTCAGAGAAAACCCACACAGGTCACAGGGAGAGCGTACAAAACTCTGTACAGACAAGCACCCCTAGTCAGGATCGAACCCGGGTCTCTGGCGCTGTAAGGCAGTAGCTCTCTACCGCTGCCCCATCAATGCCACCCTTTGGACAGAGTTGTTGTATAGTAAAGGTGAAGAGCTACATTGCAGAGATGTACACTCAGCATCTTGCTTCTCCGAGAGGGAAATCGAAAGGCAGTCCTGGTCAAATAGACAGATTGTCAAAACAGTTCATAGTAGTCAGGTCCATGGCAGCAAGCTCAGCAGAAAATAGTGATTAATTTGAAGCTGTAAGGCTACAAATTTCCTTACAAGAAGATGATTAAAGGGAATTGTCAAAAGGTCCAGAAAGTAGCTGAGGATATTTTGAGCAATTTAGTTTTTTTCCAGTCCCAATAGAGCGAAGTCTCAAGAGCAGATTTACGCCATTTGACCCATCAAGATATCTTTTTCCCTCTCAACCCCATTCTCCTACTTTTGCCCATAACCTTTGATACCTTACTAATCAAGAATCAATATCAATCTTTTTATAAAAATACCCAATGACTTGGCTTCCCCCGTCTGTGGCAATGAATTCCACAGTTCTCTCACCCCTCTGGCTGAAGAAATGCCTCCTCATCTCCATTCTAAAGACACGTCCTTTTAATCTGAGGTTGAGACCACTGGTCCTACACACTACCACTTGTGGAAACATCCTCATTGCAAGCAGCCATCTATGCCTTTCATTATTCAATAAGTTTCAATATAACCCCCCCCCCCCCCCCCCCACCATCCGTCCCCATCCTCTTCCGGAGTAGAAGAATCAGGCTCTGGAATTATTTTCATAACATAATATTTGGTATAATTTTGAAAGATATGTGTGAAAGCAATGTGCAAACTGCAGGCTGAGTATAAGGG
The DNA here is from genome assembly GCA_035221665.1 of Okamejei kenojei. Lineage (NCBI taxonomy): Eukaryota > Metazoa > Chordata > Chondrichthyes > Rajiformes > Rajidae > Okamejei > Okamejei kenojei. The sequence goes on along the minus strand of CM069132.1, from coordinate 16,344,803 downwards.
CTGCTTTACTGCAAGTCCTTTCAGATTCCAAACATTCATCTTGGATTTCTAAGGGGCAGTAAGCGTACTGTAGCTCCAAGCAGAAGTTGGAGTGGAAAGAGTAGGATGTGCAACGCAGCAGCAGCTAGCTCTGCTCTGCTGTGTTCCATGGAACCACAGCAGACACAAGTGCTGTATCTAGTTCTCAGTCCTTAGCTGTCGCTACTACAGAATGTAGCTCCAAGAAAAGAGCCAAACTTTTGGGTTTGTGTCACTTAACTAAAAATAAATCATTGAGCAAGATGATGCACGGCTAGGAACAATCATGATGTTTGTTATTTTAGCGAACGGTTTGCTGCCTCCCAAACTTTGGTTTAGTTTGTTTTGAGATACAGTGTGGAAACAGGCCCTTCGGCCTAGCGAATCCGCACAGACCAGCGATCTGCAGACCTCCGCACACTAACACTACACACCCAAGGACAATTTACAATTTTTACAAGCCAATTAACCTACAAACCTGTACGTCTTTGGAGTGAGGGAGGAAAACCGGAGCATCTGCGACTACACCAACGCAGGTCATGGGGAAACGTATGATGTCCGTACAAACAGCACCCGTAGTCAGGATTGAACCTGCGTCCCTGGCGCTATAAAGCAGCAACATTGCCGCTGCGCCACCGTGGCCCCAAACTAATTTACCATTTTCAATGGCTTAGATGAATCGGTTTGGACGACAGCCCTATTTAATCCCTGCTCGGTACATGTTCATTGATGCATAAATGTTGTCACCATAAAACATATGAGTCGAATAATCATCAGCCATGATCATATTGAATGGCGGTGCAGGTTTCGAAGGGTCCTGAACGGCATAACTCCTGCACCTTTTTCTATGTTTCTATGTTTCTATTAGGAAGTGAAAACCAACTTGTAAATGAGAAACCTTAGGACTGTCTTTTGTCATTACAGGTTGCCGATCGAGCAACACATTTCAGCTTGATGGTGCTGGAATTTTCTGTCTTCCTCATGTAGCATGAATCTTTACATTGTTTGATCCATTAGCCTGGGCGGCACAGTGGCACCACGTCAAAGCTGCTGCCTCACAACACCAGAGACCAGCGTTCGATCCTTACTACGGTTGCTGTCTGTGCAGCGTTTGTACATTCTCCCAATAACCATGTGGGTTTTCTCTTGATGTTTCCTAACACATTTCAAAGACAGCAGTTTGTAGCTTAATTGGCCGGTAATTAGCTCCAAGTGTGTAGGATGGAAAATGGGGATAACATGGAACTAGTCAGCAGGTGATCAATGGTTGGCATGGAGGCAGTGGGCGAAGGCCTGTTTCCATGCTGCATCTCTAAAACTAAACATCTATGCACACTCCAGTCGAAAAAATGTATCCCTTAAGACGCATTATAAAATCAGCTTGTTTTATACAATTCTTATATTGAAAGAAATTTGGGAGCACAGTTGCAACGCACTGACATTGATAGCGATAATAACCAGCATGGCGGCATTGTGGCGCGGCGGTAGAGTTGCTGCCTTACAGCACTTGCAGCGCGGCGAGACCTGGCCTCAATCCCAACTCCCGGTGTTGTTTTAATGGAGTATAAAAAACATTCTCTCCGTGTGGGATTTTCTCTGTGATTTTCAGTTTTCTCCCACATCTCCAAAGACGTACAGGTTTGTAGGTCAATTGGCTTGATATGTGCAAACTGTCCCTTGTGTATGCAGGATAGTGTTAATGTGTTTGGGGATCGCTGGTCGTGTGCGGACTCCGATGGCCGAAGTAGCCTGTTTCCGCCTGTATCTCTAAACTAAAACTAAACTAAACTAACAGGAGAGTAAATATTAGTGAGAACTACCTTTCAGCTTTAAGATATATTCCAGAGTCATGAGTGTGTTGATGGGTCAGTGTATGGGAGAGAGAGAACACTTTGGTTGAGTGGTGCCTCTACACCAACCACTCATTAATAAAACCAATTCAATATATTGTTAACTTCAGAAAGGTGAAGTCGGAAAAAACACATGCCAATATTCATTATATTGGCTTACATGTTACAGTACATCCGTAAGACCAAGCATAGACACGGCGACCATTTCGCCCAACACTTCGCGCTCCAGCTTTACACTGAGGCCTATTGGATTCTCCCAGTTGCTAACCATTTTAACTACCCCCCTCCCCCATTCACAGACTGAACCTTCTATTTTTGGTCTCCTTTGTTGCTAAATGTGACGGCCACACACACTATCTGAGGAACAACAGTTTACATTCCACTTTGGTAGCTTGCGACCCAATGGTATGAACACTGAATTCTCCAATTTTAGGCAACTACAAAGCCCTCTCCCTTCTTCCCGCTGAACCTCTCACCTTCCCCTGCTTCTCAGTGCCCCAACTGGGCTTAGCACCTTGCACACTCACTCCCCTTCCACCTACATCCCTCCGTCCAGCTTCACAATCGTAACTCTTCAATCCTTTCATCTCACATCTCTGCTTTTGTTCACACCATCTTGCCTTTTAAAAATCCCCATCACCTATTTCCTGTCAGGCTTTGTCCAGCCCCTCCTCTCTCCCAGCTTTCTTCCCCCACCCCTACAATTAGTCTGAAGGAAGGTCCCATCCTGAAACTGAACCTATCCATGCTTTCCAGAAATGCCGCCTGGCCCGTTGAGTTACTCCAGTGGTCTGTGTCTATGTTTTTTGTAAACCAGCATCTGCAGAACCCTGATCCTACATCGGCAATGGAACACAATGGCCAACCTATTACTCTACCTTAAAATTATTTTCAAATTGTGTTTTAAATTAATGTCTTGACGCGTGCACAATCTTTTTCTTTTCACTGTTTTACCTGTGTCTATGTGCCTGTGATGCTGCTAAAGCAAGATTTTCATAGCACTGGTACCTTACCGTGCTTGTGTAATGACAATAAACCCTGCCTCATTTGACCTGATTTGAAATACTGAAAGCTTGAGCCAATCTCAAAGTAATAACTAAGGAACAAATCCATCGGTGGATTTCAATTCCCTTTGATCTCCTATTTCATAACACGCTCTCATGACGAAATTACCCATGTTGAATTTTTTAGTCACTTTATTTCTGGTGGTAAAGACCAATGTTCCTCCGAATTAACACTTTTCATCAGTTTAAGTTTGCAAAATAAAAAACAATCATACAATTTAAATTTGGGGTGCTAAGTGAAATATTAATACTCCAGAATTGGTAGGATTGTAAAAGTGCTTGATGTTAACATAGAACATAAAACATAGAGAACAGAACAGTGCAGGACAGGAACAGGCTCTTCGGCCCACAATAATTGTGCTAAACACGATGACTAGCTGAACTGATTTCATTTGCCTGCAAGTGATCCATATCCCCTCCATTCCCTCCAAATTTTAGTTTAGTTTAATGTCACGTACTAAGATTCAGTGAAAAGCTTTATTTTTGTTGTGTGCTATCCAGTCAGCGGAAACACGGCAACATTTCAATCAAGCCGTTCACAGTCTACAGATACAGGATAAAAGGGAATAATGTTTAGTGCAAGTTAAATGCCATGATCGTATCTGCCTCCACCAACATTCACCCCTGGGAATGCGTTCCAGGCCCCCACCACCCTCTGTGTTAAAATACGCATCTCATTATATTTTCCCCCTCTCACTGTATAGCTCTTGCCCTTAGGTGTTTGATGTTCAGTGATAACTGCATTGAGCCGACTTGCATGGGAAGAGTTGCTGCCTCACAGCAAATGCAGTGCGGGATCAGGGTTCGATCCCGACTACGGAATCTGTCTGTACGGAGTTTGTACGTGACTCACTCCATGACCTGCATGGGTTTCTCGTAGATCTTTGGTTTCCTCCCACACTCCAAAGACGTGCATGTATGTAGGTCACTTGGCGTGGTAAATGTAACAAATGTCCCTAGCACGGTGTAGGATAATGTTAGTGTGCGGGGATCGCTGGTCGGCACGGACCCGGTGAGTCGAAGGGCTGTTTTCTGCGATGTATCTCTAAACTAAACTAAAACAAGCTTTATTGATTGCAGTCTGCTTATTGTACTACACGACATGAAGGATATTTGCGATTTTGAGCTTAACTTGTATTTCCAAGTGTTTGGTCCAGATGTCTCTAAAGAAGAGGGCAACTGATGCAAAATGCTAAGATTCTAAATGGCAGGAAAGGACATTGCCTAGAAATCGTACCCTGGTCTGTGTGTCTAAACGTGCTGCAAGATAGCATCAACATGTTGTACTCGATCTCTCTGAAATTTGAGTCCCATCAACTTCAATTTCCAAGACAGATAAGAGGAAAAAGGTCGATGTGACATTTAGGAAGACAAAGAGCAAATATGCATAAAATAATAAAATAATATGAACACAAATATTAATCCAACCAGAAAAAACTGAATGAGAGAATACATTTGGGTTTGGACCCCCAAGCTCTATCTAAAACCATAGAATCTATATTTTGAAATGCCTGAGATTTGGATGTATAATTTATCTCAGCTTCAATGAAGAAAGTATCGAACAGGAATGACAGTAAAAAAAGATCGTTATTTTAGCAACAAAGTTAGAAAGAATGGAGATACTAGACACCAGATCCAAAGTCGCAGAACACTTGGTACAGTTAGATTTCACTCATGAATACTATTGAAGGTGAGAGCATAGAGGCGCTATCCCACTGCTGCAACCTAATCGGCGAGTTTAGAAGAGTTTCCCTCAACTCCATACTCGCAGCACGGTCGAAACAAGGTCCTAGGAGGTCTTTGTAACTCTCCTTCATGCTCAAGAGTAGTCCCGCGTACTCGAAGCCTCAGCGTGGTCGCGGCGTAATTTTCAACGTGCTGAAAATGCCCTGCGAGTAAAAAAAAGGTCACCATGGAAAAAATTGATATTTTTTTTACTCGTATGTTTAGTTGAAGTAGGTCGGCATGTTAGTCGTAGGTAAATCGAGGGTAGTCGAAGGTAATCAAAGGTAGTCATAGATAGTCTTCATCATTGTCAAAGGGAGGTCAAATGAGATCGAAGGAGGTCGTCTTCACTCTCCACTGTTCGGTGTCCAATTTTCCAGAAGCTAATCAAAGCTAGTCTTCAAATAGTCGAAGGAGGACGAAGGAGGTCTTCTACATAGTCGAAGGAGTCTTCAACGGCATTTTTCAAACTCTCCTAACTTGACCAAAAATGGCCTAGCAATACATGAGTCCTTATTAATGTTTTGGTACTGTGGCTGCTTGGTTTCAACCAGGGATTACATTCTCCTTTTATCAAATATGATAACATCATTTATGATAAACAAATACAATTGGTGACTGGAAACATTATTAAACAAATTAAAAAAACAATTTGTGTCTTCTTATCAGAATCTCATCAAGCTTACGAGTTTTCGTGGGTGTAGCTTCATGATTCCCATCTGATGAGTCTTCACTCCCGAGTTTTCATGGGCGCGAATCCCCTCCATCTGTGTTGTCAATCACTCTGTATTTGATCCATAGTTGAACCTAGGAATTCCTAAGGGAACTTGGGATGACGTAAGTTATGCTTTCCCATCTATTCTGTATCCACTATTAACCAAAAGCCCTCTTCTGTATACTTTTACTATTCTGTGAATAATCTTATCCCATACTATGATCAATACTAACCACTAATCAGTTATCTCCGCAGTCACATGGTGGTTTCCAATGTACCTCAATGAAGGTTTCACATATAAATTTCAAGCTGGGTTCAGTCCAGATTTCCCTACAGGCATGAACTCTTATTCTAAAAACAACCATGGAGAATGCTCCAATCAGCCAAATTCTGTCTCAGCCCTTTTAATTTTACTATTTTGACTTATCAGGGTCTGTCTTCCCCTTTTCTAATCCCAGCTTGCGGTCGATAAACACAATTTCAATTCAATTCTGTGGAATTCCCAGCTGTTTAATTTCATCAGCAATTAATTTTCCATTTGTGTGGACCATTATTTCAATTAACCCAATTAAGAATACCGAATCTAGCACAATTTTCTTTACATCTTGAAAAACAGTAGCCGCTTTATTATCAAGGGTTGGATAAATTTTGATCCAGCGATCAAATACATCGACTCTGACTACAAGTACCCAATCCCCTGGTACTTCTTTCCAATGCAACTTTTTCTAAAAAACGTTGTGCAAATCATAGGCAATAGGGATTCTTTCTTATGGACTAGTCTCTTCCTACCACTTTTGGATGGTTAGTATTGACCTCTCTGAAGGGGAACTCGTTTCTTCAAACCTTCAGTCTACCTCATCATTCTACACCACCACTTATGTTCCCAGGGTATTTTTCTTATTAAATCCACACTGTAATTATTGATATTTCCTAGGGTCTATCCTTTACTTGATAGCCTAAACAGTCCCATTCCATCTCCAATTGTTTTCCTATGGGTGAGACAAGAAAAGATGCCAAGTCAACAAATCAAATTCCCAATTTTCTTTCTTCTTTTATATCCCATAGACCATTTTCAAATACTCAATTTATTCCTAGTAGCTAGCATTTAGGCGCAAGTAGTGTCCCCGAACCACTGAGGAGTATTCATTCCAGGTTTTTCCTCCTTTAATTTTTTTTTCTAAGTTGGAGCTTGCCTCAATGGTCTTTAGAGGATGTCCATGTTTCTTTAAATTCTTGAGTCAGTGTGATCTTCCCCTCTTCACTGGTGTCCCCCCAATTTTATACGTTATGTTGGTATGGTTGGGCACTAGGGTATGTGTGAGATCTTCTTTTAAATTTTAGAATTAGGAATACCGAGAGCAGCCTTCTTTGTCTGTTGGCCATTCCCAGATTTTTGCTGGTAGGTGTTAAATGGACAGGACAGTTTCACTTCTTCCTTTCTGTTTGTTTCTATCTCTGGGGAGCTACCTGGATGGAATGGATTTTACACATCCTACCTGAGCGTGTCCTTCTGCCTGTTCTAGAGGGTCCACATACTCTTTTTACCTCACTCCCCAGATAACAGCATTTCATAGATTAATACTGTCCTGAAGGCACAACTCAACAAAAGTTATGAAACAAAAGTTCACAATTGCGCCTATTCCTCGCTCCTACATCTCCTGTGCTTTAGCTAATATTCTTTAGCTAATCCATGGAGTGAAGGAAATAGGCAATGTTTCGGGCCGAAGCCCTTCTTCTGACGTTTCGGCCCGAAACTTTGCCTATTTCCTTCGCTCCATAGATGCTGCTGTACGCGCTGAGTTTCACCAGCACTTTTGTCTACCTTCGATTTTCCAGCATCTGCAGTTCTTTCTTAAACAATATATTCTTTATCTTCCTTCCCTAGTACCAACCTGAGTTTCTTTGAGTTCTTCTCTTTTGACACCAGCTACTCTGTCTTTTTCCTTAGTTTCTTTATTGCTCCTTGATATCTCCTTCACTCTGCTCTATTCTGTTTTCTGGATAGGCATTCCTTACTCCAGAACCTAATTGTTTACAGATACAAGTTCCTAGATTTACAGTGTTCTTTGATTTATGTTTTTTTCTAGGGCAGTTATCGAGTTGCTTACAGTTTTCCCTTGTATGATCTTCAGTTTTCACTATAATAGTGCATCCAATTCTTTCATTTTGGTAAATTACTTGAGTAGGTTCAAGATTAGGGGTCATGTTACCATATCCACAATTCCTGGATGGGTTTATAAGTCAGGACCGAAAGAATTGTTTGTTTTGAGTAAACGGTGTGTGTCTTCTTGGTTCCTGACATTCTGACCAGCTCTCTCTCTGTTTTCTTAGATCCCAGAAGTCTTTTGAATCTAAAGACCTTCTATTATTCCTGGGATCTCGGATGTTTCTATATCCCCTAGGATTCGGAATTTCCTAATGAAATTATTTCCTTGACTCCTCTCTCTCCATTGCTCCCTTGTCGGACAGGCTCGGCTCCAATGTTCCATTCCCCCACGAGTATAACATTGATTAGGTAATGTTGTTGAATTTATTTTCCCACTAAATTCCAGTAGAATTGGTTCTAAAATATGAGTATAATTGTAATAACAATCTGCGTAGTCAGGGACTCTAATTTCTCCCAATCCATTCTTTGTTAACATTCGAGGACTCCATGGTCCTGAGCCAGAGCTTGGTCCCTCCTTCTTAACCATATATTCAGTTCTTCTTCTAGTTACAGGATAATTCTCCCATCCTTCCAATGGTGCCTCACAGCTCTGGCCATTTGACTGGCGCGGTTCTCAGACCAGTCTCTGTTGTTAGTCTTAATTGAATCAGCTACTGTAGTGGGGAGACCATTTAAAAAGATGGCACAATATTAGGGGAACTCACTCCATTTTTATAGTTTAAATCACCTGATTGGTCCATGTATAATCTTGAGAATCATTCTAAAAATTCATCCGCTCCCTCTCCCTTTTTTGGTTTTATCTCCAGAATTCTTGTTAAATCAATTGGCTTCTGAAGGATGTTTGCAAGGGCCGTTAAAACAGCCTCTTTTCTTGCACTTTCATCCACTATTATGATTGCCAATGCTTCATGTGTCAGGTTTCCCAGGGCTGCTAAAAATGTGGTGTTTTCATCTGGAGTAATTATTTGTTGTATGGTCGCCCATAGGTCTCAGGGGTCGTCATGATATACACGCATTGTGGTTCTTAAATAATCTACATAAGCAGCAGGTGACTTCTTCCTATCAGGGATTTTATTTAACACCGCTATTATTTCATGGGGTTTCCATGGAGTATGGACATCTATGGTGCGGGGATTATTTACACCTACTGCACTGGTCGAATCTAAGGCAGCATTCTGCACTTCCCTGGCTGGGAATTGTCTATGGGATATCTGTTCAGTCTGTCGACTTTCTGTCAAATCAAAATCTATCTCGGTATCTTCAATTACTGTCTCGCCCTCAGATGAACCTTCCTCCTCACTATGGGGTTCATGGTACCTCCTAAATGATTAGTTCCTTCTTCTCGCTACTCGTCTAATTTGTCTAGGTTGAGGCTTGCAAAAATAATCCAGTGGTTGCACTGTATCCATCATGCTCTCCTTCTCTTTAAATACCGGGGCTAACCTCTTTGTTCTACTTCTGGTACCGTAAGCTACTGGAGGATCTATTAATGGTGGAGTGGATGGAGTAAAAAAATCTGGCACCCCAGTCGCTGCTATCTGCAATGTTTGCCCTGATGTGGAAACTGCAGGAGTTGTTATCAGTTCTGCAGACTCTGGATATTTATTATGGACACAAGTCATACAAGGTGTAAGTGAAGCCTGCGGAATGCAAGAGGAACATGGTGGGAGCTGTAAATTTCTACTATTTTTAACATTTGTCCAATCTTCCAAATATTCATCTTCTTCGCCCTCAAAGTCAACAGTAACCATCGGATCTCTAAACTTTAAATTTACAGGGACTAGTTTCCTTTCAGGAGATCTACTTCTTCCCTGTTCCGTGTGCTTTCCTTCATGTCTACTCCTGTCCTTCCTACTGCCTGAAGGTCAATCTACTTCACCCTCTTTCAGTTCTACTCCGAGTTTTGAAATTGATTTTTCCCAACTTGCCATTCTCCTAACCTCTCTATTTGCCTTTCGTTCCTCATAATATTTCTTCCATAATCCTATTAACTCCTTTGCACTTTCACTATTACCATACTGCCAAATGATTTGCTCTATGTACTTTAATCCTTTTAGTGTTTTAATGCCCCCTGACAGCCATAGTTTGCTTCCTAATTTCTTATTTAGTGCTCCCGACAAGTCTCTCAATTTTTCTTCCTTGCGTGGGAACTTATTGCATATAATTTGCAATGGGCTGCGAACATCTGCTGTCATATCTCGGTCTAGGTATTTCCCATGTCTTCGGACACACAAAACAAAATTCCTAAGCCCTTCACAACTTTTCGATAATTCACTCCTCCCTTTTAATCTCCAAGGTTATCAAACTCGCTGAACAGTGTCTAACAACTCCAAAGCGCTAGCGGTTTCCCATCTCTTTCACACAATTGCACAATCAATCTTTCCAATCAACTATTCAAATTCTTCTCTGATCTCCCAATAGTCCACGCACTTTCAACCTTTCAATTTCCACAATCCTCAGTCATCAAGGTGTTTCAGGGAACAATCAATCACAGTCTATCGCAACCAAACATGTTCCCGCAGCCTGTTTCCTATACCCACAACAACCACAATCTAAGCACATGCAAATGAGCTCCAAACACGCAAGCAAAACCGTACACAGACAAGAAACTACGCCTTCTATTATTATCATGCACAACCACATTCCTTTATAAACTACAAGCATTCGTCTAATATTGCATTTGTTAACTGAACAGTCCCAAAAGCAAATCACAATATGTACCCCGTGTCATGCTGTTATCAACCAGTGAGACTCTCCCTCTGATACAGAAGACTTTCCCCTTCCTAGGGTACTCTTTGCTGAGGGGTACTACTTCTTAATTAGCTGCTCACTAAGTGCTCAGACTTCTATTGGGGGACCTTTCCCTCCACTCTAAGTTCTCAGACTTAGGGGTACTTTTTCCCATCCAGTTACTTTTCACTAATAAATCAGTTTCCCTTCTCTCAGTTACCCTTCATCAGGTACTAATCAACAATCAATCAGGGGGGGTACAAACTCCTGGTTGATCAGCCACAATATGGACTCCAATTACAATAACAATCTTAATCAACTATTTAACTCTACAGCCGATTCAAACCATATCACAGCAGTGTATCTAACTTTCAACATTTAAATCAAAGACAATACACAATACACAGTAAATCCAATGCAAAGCCAGCAATCTTAATACACTTTAAAATACTACTTCAAAACTTTATTGTACCCAGATTAATCTGGAAGGAAATATATATATACACTTTAAATCAAAAATCAATTCACAGTTTTTTTTTTTTTAAATAGATTTTTAAGCTTTACAAATTTTAATTACTAACAAGTCTTTGCCTAAGTATTTATACACAAGTTAACTTGGGAAGAAAGATCTATACACTCGGAATTAACCATTACCTAAATATGAGATTCTGAATATCATTAAATTTGAATCTGAGAATTTTCAGTTTGTTATTCTTTATCCATTTGAAAATGTTCTACGCAAGTTCGAATTCAAAATTTGTGTGGATCGTCTTAGGAAATCTTCAGATTGATTAAAGTATTTTGGACCAATTTATAATCTTATCACTGAATTCCCAATATTTTTTGAGACTCCTTCCTCTGTTTTACAGGGATCCAGATATCTCGCACAGGTGGGGACTTGAACATAGAAACATAGAAACATAGAAATTAGGTGCAGGAGTAGGCCATTCAGCCCTTCGAGCCTGCACCGCCATTCAATATGATCATGGCTGATCATCCAACTCAGTATCCCGTACCTGCCTTCTCTCCATACCCTCTGATCCCCTTAGCCACAAGGGTCACATCCAACTCACTCTTAAATATAGCCAATGAACTGGCCTCAACTACCCTCTGTGGCAGAGAGTTCCAGAGACTCACCACTCTCTGTGTGAAAAAAGTCTTTCTCATCTCGGTCTTAAAGGATTTCCCCCTTATCCTTAAGCTGTGACCCCTTGTCCTGGACTTCCCCAACATCGGGAACAATCTTCCTTGCATCTAGCCTGTCTAACCCCTTATGAATTTTGTAAGTTTCTATAAGATCCCCTCTCAATCTCCTAAATTCCAGAGAGTATAAACCGAAGTCTATCCAGTCCTTTCTTCATAAGACAGTCCTGACATCCAGGGAATCAGTCTGGTGAACTTCCTGCATCCCTCTATGGCAATAATGTCCTTCCTCAGATTTGGAGACCAAAAACTGTACGCAATACTCAGGTGTGGTCTCACCAAGACCTGTACAACTGAAGTAGAACCTCCTTTGTCCTCCTGTACTCAAATATCCTTTTGCTATGAAAGCTAACATACCATTCGCTTTTTTCACTGCCTGCTGCACCTGCATGCTACTTTCAATGACTGGTGTACCATGACACCCAGGTCTCGCTGCATCTCCCCTTTTCCTAATCGGCCACCATTTAAATATAGTCTGCTTTCCTGTTTTTGCCACCAAAGTGGATTAACCTCCACATTTATCCACATTATACTGCATCTGCCAAACATTTGCCCACTCACCCAGCCTATCCAAGTCACCTTGCAGTCTCCTAGCATCCTCCTCACAGCGAACACTGCCCCCCAGCTTAGTGTCATCCGCAAAACTTGGAGATATTGCCTTCAATTCCCTCATCAGATCATTAATATATATTGTAAATAGCTGGGGTCCAGCACTGAGCCCTGCGGTACCCCTCTAGTTACTGCCTGCCATTGTGAAAAGGAACCCCCGTTTTACTCCTACTCTTTGCTTCCTGTTTGCCAGCCAGTTCTTATCCACATCAATACTGAACCCTAATACCGTATGCTTTAAGTTTGTATACTAATCTCTTATGTGGGACCTTGTCGAAAGCCTTCTGGTGTCCAGATATACCACATCCACTTGGTTCTCTCCCTTATCACGCTATAGTTACATCCTCGAAAAATTCCACAAGATTCGTCAGACATGATTTACCTTTTGTAAATCCATGCTGACTTTGTCCAATGATTTCACCACTTTCCAAATGTGCTGCTTATCCCCATCTTTAATAACTGACTCTAGCAGTTTCCCCACTACCCGATGTTAGACTAACTGGTCTGTAATTCCCCGTTTTCTCTCTCCCTCCCTTCTTAAAAAAGAGGGGTTACATTTGGCTACCCGCCAAATCCTCAGGAACTACTCCAGAATCTAAAGAGTTTTGAAAGATTATCACTAATGCATCCACTATTTCCCGAGCTACTTCCTTAAGTACTCTGGGATGCAGCCTATCTGGCCCTGGGGATTTATCGGCCTTTAATCTATTTCAATTTACCCCAACACCACTTCCCGACTGACCTGGATTTCACTCAATTCCTCCTTTGACCCACAGTCCCCTGCTATTTCAGGCAGATTATTTATGTCTTCCTTAGTGAAGACGGAACCAAAGTAGTTATTCAATTGGTCCGCCATATCCCTGTTCCCCATGATCAACTCACCTGTTTCTGACTGCAAAGGGGACCTACATTTGTTTTAAACTCTAACCTCTTTCTCTTCAATATCTATAAAAACTTTTGCAGTCAGTTTTTATGTTCCCTGCCAGTTTTCTTTTCATAATCTATTTTTCCTTTCCTAATTAAAGCCCTTTGTCCTCCTCTGCTGGTCTCTGAATTTCTCCCTGTCCTCTGGTTATGCGCCTTTTTCTGGCTACTTTGTACGCATCATCCTTTGCTTTTGATACTATCCCTGATTTCCCTTGTTATCCACGGATGCACTACCTTCCCGATTTATTCATTTGCCAAACTGGGATGAACAATTTTTGTAGTTTCATCCATGTCAGTCTTTAATGTCTTCCATTGTATATCCACCGTCAACCCCTTTTAGAATTAATTGCAGTCCAATCTTGGCCAATTCACGTCTCATACCCTCAAAGTTACCTTTCTTTAAGTTCAGAACCATTGTTTCTGAATTAACAATGTCACTCATTCCATCCTAATGAAGAACTCAAACCATATTATGGTCACTCTTGCCAAGGGGGCACGTACAACAAGACGGCTAATTACCCCTTCCATCATTACTCAAAACCCAGTCTAAAATAGCCTGCTCTCTCGTTGGTTCCTCTACATGTTGATTTAGATAACTATCCCGCATACATTCCAAAAAATCCTCTTCCTCAGCACCCTGCCAATTTGATTAACCCAATCTATTATGTAGATTGAAGTCAACCCATTATAGCTGTTTTGCCTTTGTCGCACGCATTTCTAATTTCCTGTTTGATACCATCCCCACTTCTCCTGCTACTGTTAGGTGGCCTGTACACAACACCCAACCAGCGTTTTCTTCCCCTTAGTGGTTTTGTAGCTCTAACCCATACCGATTCCACATCCTCCAAGCTAATGTCCCTTCCTTTCCATTGCGTTATCTCCTCTCTAACCAGCAACGCTACCCCCACCTCCTTTTCCTTTCTCTCTATCCCTTCTGAATATTGAATATGCCCTGGATGTTCAGGCTCCCAGCCTACGTCACCCTGGAGCCATGTCTCCGTGATCCCAACTATATCATAATCATTAATATCTATTCTGCACGTTCAACTCGTCCACCTTATTACGAATACTCCTTGCATTGAGACACAAAGCCTTCAGGCTTGTCTTTACAACGCATTTACCCCTTATACAATTTTTGCTGAAAAGTGGCCCTTTTTGATTATTGCCCTGGTTTTGTCTGCCTGCCCACTTTTACTTTTTCACCTTGCTACCTAATGCTTCTAACCCTCATTTTACACCCTCCTGCCTCTCTGCTCTTGTACCCATCCCCCTGCCACACTAGTTTAAATCCTCCCCGACAGCACTAGCAAACACTCCCCCAAGAACATTGGTTCCATTCCATTCCAGGTGCAAACCGTCCTGTTTGTACCGGTCCCACCTCCCCCAGAACTGGTCCCAGTGCCCTAAAAATTTGAATCCCTCCCCTTGCACCACTTTTCAAGCCACGTATTCATTTGCATTATCCTCCTATTTCTACTCTGACTGGCCCGTGGTACATGGTAGTAATCCGGAGATTTACTACCTTTGAGGTCCTACTTTTAAGTTTATCTCCTAGCTCCCTAAATTCACCTTGTAGGACCTCATCCCTTTTTTTACCTATATCGTTGGTGCCAACATGCACCACGACAACTGGCTGTTCACCCTCCCCCTCCAGAATGTTCTGCAGCCGTTCAGTGACATCCCTGACCTTTGCACCAGGGAGGCAACATACCATCCTGGAGTCTCGTTTGCGGCCGCAGAAACGCCTATCTATTCCCCTGACAATTGAATTCCCTATTACTATTGCCCTTCCCCTCTTTTTTCCCCCCTCATGTGCTGCAGAGCCACCCATGGTGCCATGAACCTGGCTGCTGCTGCATTCCCCTGATGAGCCATCTCCCTCAACAGTATCCAAAATGGTATACCTGTTTAGGAGGGAGATGACCGCAGGGGACTCCTGCACTACCTGCCTACTGCTTTGCTGGCTATTGGCCACCCGTTCCCTTCTTGTCCTCTTACCTTTTGCCTGCGGTGTGACCAACTCACTGTACGTGCTATCCACGACTTTCTCCGCATCGTGGATGCTCCAGTATGAATCCAGCCGCAGTTCCAATCATTCAATGCGGTCTGCCAGGAGCTGCAGCTGGACACACTTCCTGCAAACGTAGTCACCAGGGACACCGACCATCTCCCTGATCTCCCACATGGTGCAGGCTGAACAAACCACGGGGCCAATCTCTACTGCCATACCTTACTCCCAAATTACTCTGTATTAAATATTTAAAAAAAAAAAAAAAAAACCCACAAAAACTTATCCTTTAAACTTTACTACTAAATACTGAATCCTTAACTCCCAGAATCCCTAACTCCCAGAAGGCAGAAATGTAAAATTGTAAACCCGGGGTTGCACCCAATCAGCTGCTTCCTCGGGTCCTCTTCCACCAATCAGCGGCTTCCTCAAAAAAAAAACCCACTTCTCCAAATGGAACGTTATGGATTTTGGTAAGCCTCTGGAAAAACAAGCCCCGCGCTTGATTTTTATCCTTACTGGTCGGGTGTCGCTCCCTCCCCCTCCTCCTCTTCTTCCAACGGCTCCTGTGGGCCTCTGGAAAAACAAGCCCCGCGCTTGATTTTTATCCTTACTGGTCGGGTGTCGCTCCTCCCCCTCCTCCTCTTCTTCCAACGGCTCCTGTGGGCCTCTGGAAAAACAAGCCCCGCGCTTGATTTTTATCCTTACTGGTCGGGTGTCGCTCCTCCCCCTCCTCCTCTTCTTCCAACGGCTCCTGTGGGCCTCTGGAAAAACAAGCCCCGCGCTTGATTTTTATCCTTACTGGTCGGGTGTCGTCCTCCCCCCTCCTCCTCTTCTTCCAACGGCTCCTGTGGGCCTCTGCAAAAAACAAGCCCCGCGCTAGATTTTTATCCTTACCGGTCGGGTGTCGCTCCTCCCCCTCCTCCTCTTCTTCCAACGGCTCCTGTGGGCCTCTGGAAAAACAAGCCCCGCGCTAGATTTTTATCCTTACCGGTCGGGTGTCGCTCCTCCCCCTCCTCCTCTTCTTCCAACGGCTCCTGTGGGCCTCAATTAACAGCGTAACTGTCTCGCAACATTATTTACAATGTGTACACTTAGTTTGCATTTATCCAATTAACTTCATGCATTTTACATTTCCTAGGATATTAATGATTTGGAAGAGGGCATTAGCAGCAACACTAGCAAGTTTGCAGATGACACAAAGCTGAGTGGACTGTGAAGAGGATGTTAGGAGGTTGCAGGGGGACCTGGACAGGTTGAGTGAGCGGGCAGATGCGTGACAGATGCAGTATAATATAGATAAATGTGAGGTTATCCACTTTGGAGGCAAAAACCAGGGGGCAGATTATTATCTCAATGGGGTTAGGTTAGGTAAGGGGGAGGTACAGCGAGATCTGCGTGTCCTTGTACACCGGTCACTGAAAGTTGGCGTGCAGGTGCAGAAGGCAGTGATGAAGCAAATGGAATGTTGGCCTTCATAACAAGAGGATTTCAGTATAGGAGTAAAGAGGTTCTTCTGCAGTTGTATAGAGCTCCGGTAAGGCCACATCTGGGATATTGTGTACAGTTTTGGTCTCCTAATTTGAGGAAGGACATCCTTGTGATTGAGGCAGTGCAGCGTAGGTTCACGAGATTGATCCCTGGGATGGCGGGACTGTCATATGTGGAAAGATTGAAAATACTAGGCTTGTATTCACTGGAGTTTAGAAGGATGAGGGGGGATTTTATAGAAACTTATAAAAGGGCTGGACAAGCTAGATGCAGGAAAAATATTCCCAATGTTGGGCGAGTCCAGAACCAGGGTCCACAGTCTTAGAATAAAGGGGAGGCTGAGGTGAGAAAAAACTTTATAACACAGAAAGTTGTGAATTTGTGGAATCCCCTGCCACAGAGGGAGTGGAGGCCAAATCACTGGATGGATTTAAGAGAGTTAGATAGAGCTCTAGGGGCTAGTGGGATATGGGGAGAAGACAGGCACAGGTTATTGATTGGGGACGATCAGCCATGATCACATTGAATAGCCGTGCAGGCTCGAAGGGCCGAATGGCCTCCTCATGCACCTATTTTCTATGTTTCTATGTTTCTATGATGTCCTCTGCAGAAATCCCATCCATCTGTCAATTGAAAATTCCAACACTGATCTGGGACCCAGACCTGCTGGCACCATTCAGAAGCTTGTCCCATTTCTACAGAGCACAGCAGACTTGACCAAAATGGCCTAACAATACATGAGTCCTTATTAAAGTTTGGATACTATGGCTGCTCGGTTTCAGCCAGGATTAACAAACCTTTCCTATCCTTGTACCTACCCAAGAGTTTCTAAAATATTGTTATCATACCTGTCTCGGCCTGGTTATTGAATATATTCAGCTTATGCATCTCCATACCCATATTCAGTAGAGAATTCTAAAAAAAAATCAACCAAACAAAATTATCATCTCTCCCCAGAATGTCTTACGCCATATTTTAAAACAGTGATCTGTGGTACTATATTTCACTAGCAGGAGAAGCAGCAGCTAATTATTTTCCCCTTTTGGTTAGGTAGGAGTTTTGCAGGTACTGTATGAATGAAATAATTTTTTATTCTTCTGAAATTTTTCCTTCTGCAAAGCAGTTCTGGGTATAAAGGAGGAGACCGACAACACTTCGAGCAGACTCCGACAAGACTTCTGGCAGGTTCCTGGTCCCGGCGACCGACGAGCCCAGCAACTTTCTAATCCAATTTTTCATTGGATAGGTGGAATCAACTTTAATGTGACCCAGTGAATTATTGTAGTTAGGGGTTTTAACAACTGCCATTTGTTGAACATCTTTATCCAAAGCAAAGGGCAAAAAGGGAGGAAGAACTTGAAACTAAGTATTATTAAAAAGGAGTTTATTTCTCCATTGGGAAATGTTTGCAATTTTCACTTTCAAAATGAAATATTCCCCAAGACATTCAGTCAGTACAGTACTTCAATCACTGATTATTGCCTACAAATTGAAATGCCAAAACGTTTTAGACTAAAATTAACTTATTAACGAGTTGAAATATAAAACAGATTAGCTTCATTAAATTGTATTAACATCTTTTAGAGTAAAAAATTAGAATGTGCATTGAAACAGTTTTTTTTATTAAACGTAATTTATGGGAGATTTATGGAGATTTCACAATACCGTAGTTGATATTAATATCTTTGCTCGCATACATAATACAGGAACGAATAAAAGATTTAATAATGGGCTGGTGTTTAAGGAAAAATTGATGGGGTAACAGAAGGTTTTCAACAGCTTTATGGACATAACAGAGAAATACAGAGTTTTATATGATGAGACTTTTGTTTTTAGTTATGGCTACGCCTCCACTAAAGTAGTAAAACATATACTAACTTAGAGGAACAGTCAATTCAAAGTATATATATTATGAAGTCCATCATTTGAAAAATGAGATAATGAAGAAAATGATATCTGTATAAATGGTTGTTACAGCACAAAGTTTATCCATTAGAATAAGTGAGGGCAAATGAGTCTCAGATGTTTGTATTTACTAGCATCTCAGAAACACAAGGTTTTGAGGACCAGGTTACATAGATAGGAAAATTGCCAGGTACAATCCTCAATCCTACAAGATTCGTGAAAATGGTGTTAGAGTTTATTCCAACACGAAAAGGTGAAAAAGGATCATTTATAGTAATACACTGTAGACACAAAGTGATGGTGTAACTCAGCAGGTAATGAAGAAGAAGGATGGGTGACATTTTGAGTCAAAATCCTTCTTCAGACTCAATTTCCAGAAAGTCGCACCTGCAGTTCTTTATTTCTACATTTTCTCGTTTATAGTAATTAGGAAGTTCAAGAGTGATTGAAAGCCACTTTATTGACGCTTGTGTCTCCAGAACCCTCAGAACTGCCCCCTCCATCGACTCTTTAAGTCGAGACTAAAAACTCATCTTTACTCTCAAGCCTTTCTTGACGTCCTCTAAGTGAGGGCTATATAGAAACATAGAAACATAGAAATTAGGTGCAGGAGTAGGCATTCAGCCTTCGAGCCTGCACCGCCATTCAAATATGATCATGGCTGATCATCCAACTTAGTATCCCGTACCTGTGTATACGTATATGTATGCATTTATGTATGTAATTAATCTATGAACCACTGTTGTATAACGTTAGTGCCCCCACCAATATAAAGCACTTTGCCAACGAGAGTTGTTTTGTAAATGTGCTATATAAATAAAAGTGACTTGACTTGAAGTGACTAAGATGATATAATATGGCGTAAATGGTTTTGGTGCTACTCGTCAGCAGGGCAGATTCTTCCAGACTAAAGTCATTAATTATCTGACCAAGTTCGGCCTTCAGTTCAGATTAATTTAATCTGAATTTACTTTATCTCTCAGATTAAGTATTATTACTCCTGAATGTTAATGGAATTGCCTTGATCTCCAGTCATAGCATAATTGAAGGGAATCATAGAAATGCTCAGAGATAGGAGGTAAGTGGTAATTGTTAGCCAGTTTGCCGGAGATTTTTAATTTCCAAAGTGCCAAGCCTGACATTGAGGAGATTGTATTTATGTAACATACTGTGGAACTGATGCAAACTTTGATCATGCTTTATATTCACGATTTGGATAAGAATATAAGTGGTATGATTAGTGAGTTTGCAAATGGCACTAAAATTGGAGCAACCGTGGGCACTAAAGGAGGTTGGGTATTGGTGGGTTCATACTGTCTAGGTTGGCATACTGCGCTTGCCCCATTTTCCTGTATTTGGCTCATGTCCCTCTAAACCCTTACTATTCATCTATTTGTCTAAATGTTTTTTGAAAGTCGTAATTGCATCGGCTTCGAGAACTTCCTCTCTCAGCTCGTTCCAGATACGGATAATTCTCTAAATGAAAATGTTACCCTGGCGTCCCACTTAAATCTATCCTCTCCCCACCTTAAGCCAATGCCCTCTAGTTTTAGAATCTTCTACTGTGGGAAAAACACTGCAAGTGTTCATCCAAGCCACTCATGATTTTATATACTTCAATAATGTTACCTATTAGCCTCCCATGCTCCAAAGAAAAATTGTGCTAGGCGACCCAGCCTTTTCCTATAACTCAAGCCTGCAAGTCCCTGTAACATCTTGGTGAATCTCTTCACCACTCTTTCCAACTAAATGAAATCCTTCCTATAAATGGTCAGCCAGAATGCACACAGCATAGTCTCACCAAGGACTTGTACAGCTGAGTTATAATTTCCCAGTGTTTGTACTCAGTACCTTCCAAATTGAGGCAGGTATGGCAAACACCTTTTTCACTATCTGTCCAATGGACTCACCACATTCAGGTAAAGATCTACCTGTATTCCTATAGTCCTCTCTGCGACAACGCTCTCCAGGTTTCAACCATTTACTGTGTGAGTCCTGCCCTGTTTTGATATATCAGATTGAAACATCTCAAACTAGACTTTAGCATCAATACCAGTTGTTTCTTTTTCAATTATTTTTGTTTTAAGTCTTTGAATATTAAGTCTTTTAATCAAAATATTGTCGCTCTGTACATCCAGAAATTCACGTTCCTCAACTGGGAAGAGAAGAAATGGTCAGAGATCTCAGAGAAAACATAATTGTTTACTAACCTTCAAGAAAGGAGATGAGTCCAAAATATGGTCCAATATTACTTATGTTGGACAATCCCAGTATGCCAACTTGTTCAGTATGGACCCACCTTTACCTCACCTCCTTTAGTTTTGATGATTGCTCCAATATTGGGGCCATTTGTAAATTTACCAATCATACCACTTATATTCTTATCCAAGTCAGTTATATAAAGAAGGGTCAAATTTTGCATCATTTCCATAGTATGAGTTACATAAATACAATCTCTTCATTGTTAGCCACTGAAAAAGCTCATCATAAGGGTTGTCCTCGACTGTCTGCTTCTAATAGCTGAAATGTTCCTCCCAGAATTAAGGTCTGGGTTTTGTCCATCAAGATGTTCAAAGGACATGATTATCACAGTGCCAAAAATGAACTATAGCACATATTTTAGCTTTGCAAATCACTTTAATTTCATCAATCATTATAGAGAATCCTTCACAAATTATGCTGCCTTCAGAAATGCATTACCATTCTACATCTGTTTCTTGATGCAATCTCTGTTCTAAACCAATGGCTCCAACGAGACCCAGTCCCAATGCAAAGTGAGTTAAGTAAAAACCCTGCCTTACAGTGCAAGAGACCTGCGTTCCATCCCGACTATGGGTGCCGTCTGTACGGAGTTTGTATGTTCTCCCCTGTGACAACGTGGGTTTTCTACGGGTGCTCAGGTTTCCTCCCACATTCCAAAGATGTACAGGTTTGTGTTTGGTAAAATTATGTTTGTGTTTGTAAAGTTATATATTGTCCAAATGTGCAGGATAATGCGAGTGTACGAGATGATCACTGATCACTGGGGAACCGCTTTCGGTCGCCTCCTCGACGGAGAGGCGACTTTTTCTATGTCGCCTCTCTCACGGCCTAACAGCATGGATTGGAGTGGTCTTTCCCGGAGTCGGGCCCGGAGCATCAACGCCAGGTGCAGCACGGACTTTTCCATCGTGGAGCGGGGCGAACCCTTGCCGGGGGTCAGCAGAGAGGAGTGCACCGATCGCTGGCCTGGTGACTTTAGCATCACGGGGCTGTCGTCTGCGGAGCTTCTAGCCGCGGTCATGGCGTGGAGTTACCATCCGGAGTCTGGGATCCCGGAGTCTGGGATCCCTCTGGGGATCGCCAGAGAAGAGCTCCGACCGCCGGCCTGCGGCCGATAACATCCTGAAACCGCGGTCTCCGGTAGGAAACTGCCGATTCGGGACCTCCAAGCCACGGAGTGATTTTGATCGTCCCGACGTCGGAGTTTTGATCATCCCGATGAGAGGGCCTGTACATCCGGCCATCTGTAGGGGCGACTACGGAGGGGTTATGGCCCCTGCCATGGGTGAACAAAGGAGGAAGACTGGCTGATCTTTGTTGCCTTCCACCACAGTGAAGAATGTTGTGGTGGATGTTTATGTTAAATCTTATTGTGTGTTCTTTTTAAGTGTATCGCTGCTGGCAAATTCATTTCACTGCAACTTCGGGTTGCATGTGATGAATTAAATATTGACTTTGACTTTGACTTTGGTAAACAGAGCTGGAGGATTCTGAAGATTAAGCATGTTGGCTTCCATCACCAAAGTTCCTATTCTTCTCACCTCCTTCCTCATGATGCACCAGTGGGGATACATATGTTTATCCATATTGTACAGTGGGTATCCAGGGAGTTTAGTCTGAAAATGAAGAGAATTATGGATGGTACCTGTTCACTTTGTTCAACGATAGGACATGGGTTGAACAAAGCGTTAGAGACCCAAAAGACTTTGGTGGGGAAATGGAGAAGGTAGATGGAAACTTTCAAGGGTGACCAGTCCGGGAGTGTTCTATCAAAGAGGGAAAATAATATTTGTTTTTAAAATTCAAAGATCTAGCTGGGCAAGGCTAATGTGGAGGCTGGAAATGGAGTTGGGTGCTCAAGAGGACAAGGGAACTGGCTTTGAGGTATGAAGGGATTTAGGTGTTCTTGTGCATGAATCACAAAAGTTAAAAGGCAAGTGCAGTGAGTACTAGAGTAAGAAAATGGCACGTTGTTCTTTGTCGCCAGAGGATGGAATGTAGAAATAGAGAAGATTGTTTTTGGTGACTGGAGAGGCCAGACCTGAATTACTATGCACAGTTTTGATATTCCTATTTAAAAAAAGGATATAGTCCAGGATAGGCCCAGGTCTCTGCGCTATAAGGCAGAAAACTCTATCACTGCTTCACTGTGCCATCTATTTACAGTGGTAGTGTAGCAATGTTACAAAATTTTGAGATTTAAAAAATCAAGTCTGCATTTTATCCCATCAGATATAAAGCATAAAAGAAGTTTAATTTGACACCTTAAATCACTTTCATATCTTCAGTATTTGAAAAGGTTATGGCCATTTTCATACTCGGAAATTAGCATCTTGTTCCACATTGCTTTTCCATTGACTTAAACTCAAAAGCTGTGATCGGAGGACAGTCAAAAGGCCATAATTTTCTAAACAATTAAGACAGCTCAATTTAAATTTCAGTTATTATTAGATTGAAGCATTCTGAAACAAATTTGAAACAATCTTACTTTGGATGACCTGAAATTAAAGCATTACAAAATTCAATTACTAGATCTAAACATCTATCCATTTCTTAAGAAAAGATAAACATTTTTTAATTGCCTATGTGTCCAAATAACATTCACATAATAATTCGCAATATTAACATGATTTTTAAATCAATTTTCAATGAATTTATAGGCCCAAAATGAAGGAATTTAGTGTTTAATTCCCGTAAATAATGGCCATTTTAAATCAACTTGCGAGTGGGTTTTTGTTAGAACACGATCGTTTGGAACGTTTGCGGTTTGCGGTGGAATTTTAACCCCAGTCGGCAGGAAAAATACTGCCGGTTCGTATATTTTTTTTGTTCCCCTTTTCGCAACATGAAATTTTGATTAAAGGCTTCCTAAGAACACATTTTTATGTAAAAATAAACTGTGTACCTTCTTTTGTCCCCTACGTAAGTTCTGTCCCGTTGTCGGCGCTCACGGCTTTAGAATACGATTTCTAATTCACTCTTGCTAATAAAATGATCCAGCGTAGTTTAAAAATAGCTTCATAAAACAAATGTCGGAGCGATTTCTCTTTAGCACCTAAATCCCCTGAGATTGATTGATTTGAATTGTATGGAGAAAAACGGCATTTTTAAACCCGTCCCCCCTCTCAAAGGCGCCAAGGTCGCGCACACGGGCAGTGGCAGAAACTGCAGTGCCGCTAAAAGTAAGTTTTGCAACATACCTAGGTAGTGGGGGGTTACAATTACAACATTAAAAATACACCAGGACAGGTATATGGATAGGAATGGTACGGGGGAATATGAAGAAAGGTCTCAACCCGAAACTTCACCATTCCTTCTATCCAGAGATGTTGTCTGTCTCGCTGAGTTACTCCAGCCATTATTATGTCTGTCTATGGGGGTATATTTGTTTCTTTCATTTCAGAGCAGCTCAGTGGTGCAGCAGTAGAGTTGCTGCCTTGCAGCGCCAGAGACCAGGTTTCATCCTGCCTACGATGCTGTCTATGTAGAGTTTGTACGTTTCTCCCTGTGACCGCGTATGTTTTCTCCAGTTGCTCCGGTTTCCTCCCACACTCCAAAAGCCGTGCGGGTTTGTAGGTTAATTGGCTTCTGTGAATTGTAAAATGGTCCCCTCATGTGCAGGATAGTGCCAGTGTACGGGGTGAGCGCTGGTTTGGCGCGTACTCGGTGGGCTGAATGGCCTGTTTCAGCGCCTAAACGTCTAAAGTTGACTTGGTTCACCTCCTGCTCAAAATCTGGTGGACATCATCATCTTTCACAACCTAGGCCACACAGGTGGGGAAAGGGAATTCTGACACATTAATCCCCTACCGCTGGGGTCAAGAGGGAGTCCAGCACTTCAGCAGGAAGTCAATGCACTGGCTTTTGACTTAGAGGTGATTTCAAGCTTCCATTTGTGACTGAGCTGCCTGAAACTAATCAAACCCGCAGCAAAACAATCGTCAGGAGTGTCAGTCAGTTCAATATGGCCCATTGGTTTATACAGGGTACAGATGTTGTTCAAGTTTGCATGGGACTAATCTGAAGAAGGGACCCCGTCCTGAAACGTCACCTATCCATTCCCTCCACAGGTGCTGCCTGACCTGCTGAGATTTGCTTTGTTGGGAATAATCAAGCTTGGACTTGAGTCAGCCTTCTGCATTTCTGATGCTACAGGAGTAGTCCATGTAGTTGGGCATGAGTAATTACACTGCTCTCATTCTCCCAATCTCACAACCACCTTCAGGAAACTTCCCTAGTCACTTTGTTGTTTAAATAATTGCTATATGCAAGTCAAGGACATTCCCTCACCTTCATTTAAATAATTTCTATATGCAAGTCAAGACATTCCCTCAGCTCCATTGCTCGGTTTGCCTCACTGTATGTTTCTTTATGGAATGCATGTTTTTTTTTTTTTTTCGGAGCGGTCTCATGCAATGGGAAGGGAAGGAATGTTATAGCATTTGAATCAACCGTAATACCACAGTGGGAACTGGCAAGGCAATGCCTAAAGTACAAATCACAAAGTGCTAGATGAACTCAGTAGCAAGCAGCATCTGTAGAAGGAAAATCTTTTGGATCAGGACCAATTAGTCTGAAGAACGGCCCTGACCCAAACCGTTGTCTTTCCTTTTCCCTCTGCAGTTGCTGCCTGAACTTCTGAGTCATAGAGTCATACAGCATGGTTACAAGCCCTTCAGCCCAACTTGCCCATTACGATTAACAAGGTTCATCCACACTAGTCCCACCTGCCTTTGCTTGGTCCTGAGCCATCTAAACCTACCTATCCATGTACTTGTCCAAATGTCCCTTAAACATTATGGATGGTACCTATCTCAAATATTTACTCCAACAGCTTGTTCTGAATGCTCACCACCTTTTCTGTAAAAAGTCACCCTATTAAATCTTTCCCCTCTCACGGGGACAGCATGGTGGGATTACGGTAGAGATGATGCCTTACAGCGCTTGCTGCTCCAGAGACCCGGGTTTGATCCAACCTTGGGTGCTGTCTGTACAGGAGTTTGTACGTTCTCTCTCCCCGTGACCGGGTGGGTTGGCTCCGAGATCTTTCAGTTTCTTCCCACACTCCAAAGACATACAGGTTTGTAGGTTCATTTTTCTTGGTGTAAGTGTAAATTGTCCCTAGTGTGTGTAGGATAGTGTTAACGTGTGGGGATCATTGATCAGTACAGACTTGGTGGACCGAAGGGCCGGTTTCCGCACTGTATCTCCAAACTAAACTAAAATTAAACCTACAATATGTCCTCAGCATTCAGTTTTCCATCCTGACTCTAGCATCTGCAGTCTCTTGTGTTTCTTGTGTCTAAAGTAACAAAGACTTACAAAACATTGGGTGATGTGTGATCCTCTGAACCGTTCCAAGTATTTTTTTCAGTTTATCTCAGCTTTCTGGTACAGCTTTCTCGTGAGCTTGATGCCTTTTCAAGTACGACATATTTATTCATGAATAAAACAATGAGTTTTGAGAATTAATATTAACAGCATTATATTATTGAACTCCGACGGGCTTAAAGTATTTTGAGCGATACTGTTAGCAGAGTTGATTAATGTTTCAAATGTTGCCATTGGTATCTCGGGGTCAAGGAAAGAGCGTTCTCATCGCGGCCCTGTTTCCACCAATCTCTCCATCACCACACACAAGAAGCGTAAGACGCCATTGTGTGCAGATGCCGAGAAGTGTGTTCAGCTCCGGCTGAACAATTTCTAATCTTGTGATGTGGACTCGATAAGAAGAATTGGTGTCGCGGCACAGCAGGTACTGCTGTTGACTGATGGCACTGGGCAGCTGTATTGGAAAGGTTCCTAGCCTTGGATCCTGCTTGTGCAGAGTTGACATGATTTTTTTCTGTAACTATGTACTTCCTTCTGATGCTTCAGTTACCTCCCACAGCTGAAAGATGTGCTGGTAGATTAACAGGTCACTCCAAATTAACCAGGTGTAGGTGGGTGGTGAAAAGAATCAAAGAGTGTTGATGGGCATGTGAAAGAGAGAGAGAATAAGCCGCAGCAGTACAGGGAAATAAGGAGAGGGGTAACAGGACTAAAGCGGCTGTTCCTCTTGAAGCTGGCATGGATTTCATGGGCTGAAAATAGTCTCAGCTAGAAATGTCATCTGTTGATTTCCCTCCACCAGACGCCTCCTGACCCGTTGAGTTCCTCCGGTACTTTGTTTACTGACCTCCCTCTGAGACGTGTAAGAAATAAATAATAAAACCTGCTTGGATCATGAGTTTTGTCTAGCAGGAGCACAGTTCGACAGTTCATTAATGGCTTTAGAATACCTGTTCTCTTGGCAGCTGAGTTTCTGTCAGACCTGTTAGGCTATGAAAAGGAGAATTTTCCTCTCCAATTTACACCCGCTTCCTCCCCAACATAAATGTGACAGTTTTGCAGACCTTGCAGACTTAAAAAGCCCAAAGTCAACGTTTAAGACTCACAGTAAGGCATTCTGTAAGGAAATAGTTGAACCTGAAGTGACATTTTTTTCCAGTTTAATTCGGGTCAGTTTAGGTTCACCGCAGCTTTTTAACAACAGGCACAAACTGGTGCTTATGCAAAAGAAGGGAAACATTGCGGGCTATCAATAACAACATTAAAAAGGGCTGGCGTTTATAAAGTGCTTGGATTGACCGTGTGCCTCATTGCCAATGAAATACTATTGGAGAGCAGTCACTGGCAAGGCACGGAAGGCAGGGTTATTTAGGGTTACCAAACCCCCACAAACATCAAGCTGGAAATATCCTGTTTAATCAAAGTTGACATGGGTGTAAGTATTGGGCAAGAGAATCTGTGAGTCTACCTGATCTATTCCTCTCATGACTTTGTACCTTCATCCCTGATCTTCCAGAACTCCAAGCAATAGAGTCCTAGCCTGTTCAACCTCTCCCTATATCTCAGGCCCTTGAGTCCTGGCAATGTCCTCACAAATCTTCTCTGCACCCTTTCCTGCTTGACAACATCTTTCCTATAATATGGCACCCAAAACTGAACACAATGCTCAAAATGCTGCCTCACCAACGTCTTACACAACTGCAACATGACCTCTCAACTTCTATACTCATTGCTCTAACTAATGGAAGACTTTTTGACCACTTATGTACCTGTGATGACACTTTCAATGAACTATGTATCTGTACTCCTAGACCCCTTTGCTCTACAGCACTCCTCTTAGCCCTACTGTTCACTGTGTTGTGTCTGCCCATGTTAAGGGCCTGTCCCACCAGCATGTGACTCCATGCGGTGAGCGCGACCAAACTGGAAGCGGCGGCCGCGCGGAGATCAGGTGATCCCGTACGGGGCTGGTCCCACCAGCATGCGCCTGCATGCAGCGAGCGCGACCAAACCGGCAGTGGGGGCCGCGCAGAGGTCGGGTGAGTGGCGCAACATGGCGCGAAGTTGGAGCGAAGTTGGAGCGAAGTCTGCGGTAAGTTCACAAGGACAGAGAGGGACACACAGAGAGGGACACGGAGGCACACAGAGAGGGTCACGGAAGAACACAGAGAGGGTCACGGAGGCACAGAGAGAGGGTCACAGAGGCACATATAGAGAGGGTCATGGAGGCACACAGAGAGGGTCACGGATTCACACATATTAAGGGTCACGGAGGCACATATAGAGAGGGACACAGAGGCACGATTCGTAATGCATTGAGGCGGCTGTGGGCCGACAGGCCGTTGCCGCGCGAAATATTTGAACACGGGCAGATTTTCGGAGCCCCGCGTGATGTCGGGACCAGCTCCGCACAACTCCATACGGCTCCGGCGATCGAAGTGGGACCGGCCCCGCGAGGCCGGATGGCTCAAGCGACCACGTTAGGTCGCGCTCACCACCTGGAGTCGCATGCTGGCGGGACAGGCCCTTTAGTTCTCCCAAAATGCAAAATCTCACATTTCTTTGTATTAAATGACTGCGTTATGAAGTGAGGTATGCAAACAAAACAAGATTTTGTGAATCCGAAATAAATATGTCAAAAACTAAAAGTATTCAGCAGGTCAAGTACGATTCTGGTGAAAAACAATAATGTTCGGCAACTCTCTCTCTACTCCCCTTTCCTTAATTAGTTAGTAGCGGTATCTGCATTCAATGATAGTAACAACTCATTGTACTCTGCCTTTGAAATCCTTTCCACAGTCTTTATATTTTAAATCTGAAGCCTTCTGGCCAATATCATCAAAGAATCACACCATCTTGGCCATGCTCATATTCCACTCCTGCCATCGGGACGAAGGTACAGGAGCCTGAAAACTGTGACCATCAGGTTCAAGAAAGGCTTTTTCCCAACAACCATCAGGCTATAAACCCTGATGGACTGTGTAGGATGGAACTGCAGATGCTGGTTTAAACCGAAGATAGACACATAAAGCTGTGGTAACTCAGCGGGTCAGATAGCATCTCTGGTGAAAAGGAATAGGTGACGTTTCGGGTCAAGACCCTTCTTCAGACTGTAGATTCAAGATTCAAGATTCAAGAGAGTTTATTGTCTTGTGTCCCAGATAGGACAATGAAATTCTTGCTTTGCTTCAGCACCACAGAATATTGTAGGCATAAATAAATACAGAACAGATCAGCGTGTCCATATACCATTGAATCTATATTATACACACATAAATAACCAGATAAAGTGCAATAGGCTATTAAAGTTCAGATTTTTGTTTGAGTTGAGTTTAATAGTCTGATGGCTGTGGGGAAGGTCGACACAAAATGCTGGAGTAAGACTGAAGAAGGGTCTCGACCTGAAATGTCACCCATTCCTTCTCTCCAGAGGTCCCGCTGAGTTACTCCAGCATTTTGTGTCCACCTTCGATTTAAACCAGCATCTGCAGTTCTTACAAATAGAGAAGTAGATGGTTATTTTGAGAGATATACAAACATGGTTGTAGATTTAGAGAGCAGGAGGAATCGCAGCGGGGGAGCAGCGAGAGAGGGTGTTGCGGAACTTGTCGGAGAGAGGAGAACTTCTTCAAACCTTGATGGACTGCTTTTGGTTGCACTAAGGGCTGCATTTTTTGAACTAGCATTACCCTTAATAATTTATTGACTTTAAAAAAATTGTTATATATTATATGTGTATATTGTACTTATAGGCCCGTTAAGAATGTAATTGTTCCATTGTTACTACAGGTAACAATCTTGATTAATCTTAACAATACATAAAGGATGCTTGACTCTTTTTTTGGATATACAGTATGTATAAACTGATACCAGGGGGAGTGCGGGTGGGTGTGGCAGGATACAACTGCTTTTGAAGTATTAAACCCTTGCTGCTCCTTGCATGGCACCATCCTGAATGCTTAAAAATTAAAAACTTGCATACGTTCCTAGTCTTGGGGTTACACAGTGCACGAGGATCCAATGGCTGTACAAATCCAAGGCAAGACACTGCTGGACCGAATAATTAGTGCAGTCCATAGCTGGACAACCTCTCGGCTGGCAACCAGCATCTGCAGCTCCTTCCTACACATTTTGTCTGCTCCACTGTGAAATCTCCTCGAGGTATGCCCACTTTGAAGAAGGTCTCCTCTCTCCGACGAGAGTTCTGCACCACCCTCTCTCGCTGCTCCCCCTCTGCGATTCCTCCTGATCTCTGACTCTACGACGACAGTTTAACGCAGACTCGCAGACCTTCCCTTGGGGAAGTGTCTCGACTTGAAACCTCACCCTTTCCTTCTATCCAGAGATGCTGCCTGTCCCGCTGAGCTACTCCAGCATTTCCTTCCTATTTTCCGCTTGATTGAAGCACTGATCTCACACGCTTGTCCATCAGTCAGGTAGCAGTTTCTCTCTTGCATTCACTTACCTTCACTGCCGTTTAAGCAGCTGACAGTGATACAAAGTGCTGTCCTAAATCTATAGTAAAAATCAGTGTGTGCTGACTCCTCATGCTAAAAACATTCACGGCAAGTCACAAATAGTTGCAGATGTGAATTGCTGTGGCACTTGGCATGCTGATTATTGACGGGCATTAAATGGAATCTTGACATTTCCCTTGCTGCGAGATAACAATGCAAATCCGAATGGCTCACAAGAAAGTAGATGCTTTGTCATTCTATTCTCAGGGCAGAGCATTGTGTGACTGCGTCATCCCTCAGGACAAAGTCAGTAGTTACCTGAAGCATTCCCGTGCTGCCATAACTTTTCCTAGATCATCCACTGGACCGGAGTTATGAAGATAAATTTGCACTGAATTACTGGTAATTGTCACAGGTTACACAGTAGTGCACCTGGTAGAGCTGTAGCCTCACAGCGCCAGAGACCCGGGATTGATCCCGACCTCGGGTGCTGTCTGTGTGTAGTTTGCACGTTCTCCCTGTGACCATGTGGGTTCCCTCCCACATCCCAAAGACGTGCAGGTTTGTAGGTTAATTGGCCTCTGTAAATTGCCTCTGGTTTACATGGAATGGGATAACATAGAAGTAGTGTGAATGGGTGATCGATGGTTGGCTTGGACACTGAGGGCCAAAGGGCCTGTTTCCATGCTGTATCTCTAAACTAAGCCGTTAGAATCAGTTAGTGTCAGTTACGTGTTTTATGGAAATAATTTGGAAGCTGACTGTGCAATAGATTGTGCTCAAATATTTTAAGTATGGCATGTCCTTTTTTAAATTGCTTACCTTATCTTGAATCATTC
Source organism: Okamejei kenojei (assembly GCA_035221665.1). Lineage (NCBI taxonomy): Eukaryota > Metazoa > Chordata > Chondrichthyes > Rajiformes > Rajidae > Okamejei > Okamejei kenojei. The sequence continues at coordinate 16,313,502 of CM069132.1, read as the reverse complement.
TTATTGATGACATCAGGTAATATATTGGATGCCAAGTCTGTTGACTGAGACATTATTATGCGCTGATAACGCAAGAGGATATTTGCCTGCTGACGCAAAATCCTGACATTTAAGGCTTTGCTCTCATTATCTTGACAGCATTAACAAAATGCCTGGCTTACCAGCAGCTTGTTAATCATTTACTGGACTTAAGTAAAAGCTGTTAGCTTTGTCTGGCTGAAATCAGTTCTCTCTTTTGAAACCTCTTCAATTAAAATGAATGCAAAGCGAGCAGCATAATCAAGGATGCGTCGCAGCCCGGCCACTCTCTCTTCTCCCCTCTCCCATCGGGCAAAATGCATAGAAGTGTGAAAACGCACACCTCCAAATTCTTCCCGGCTGTTATCAGGCAACTGAACCATCCTACCACAAGTAGAGAGCAATCCTGATCTACCATCTACCTCCTTCGAGCCCTTTGGACTATTTTTCATCGGACTTTACTGGACTTTAACGTGCACTAAATATTATTCATGTTATTTCCTTCAACATGTGGATAACTCGATTGTTATCATGTATTGACTCTCCACTGACTGGTGAGCACACAACAAGAGCTTTTCACTGTACCTCGGAACATGTGACAATAAATTAAAGTAAACTCTCAACTCAAGAATGTTCCTCAGTTGTAAATTCAATATGTGGTTACTAATCTTCTAACCTTGGGGATGCATTATTGTTGGGAAAAGGTCTATATACTTACTGCAAATTCCATTGCAAATTTGTTTATATTTTTCCATATTTGACAACTCAAAGATTATAATGCCTCCACTGATTTTAAGCCTTTTTTTTGCAGCCAAAGCTTACAAAGAAGAAATTCAAATAGCACACAGCAAGATATCACAATCAGCATTGTACTCATGACAAGATAATCTGCTGCACTAATGCTGCGAGAGGGATAAATACCGAGAAAGACACTCAGAACAGCTCATTTAATCTTTGAAATACTGACACTGGGTCTTTCGCATCCACCTAAGACAGCAAATACAGCCTGATTTTAAGGTCTCATCCATTAGACACCACATCCAACTGTGAGCACTCCCTCAGTGTTATGTCACCCTAGATCCTACAGCTTAGGTCTCGGAAGTGGGACTTGAACCCCTGACGTCAACACTTTGATTCACTACTGGCTGAGCCACAGCTAACATCTGAAATACTTAATTTGTGAAGTTAAAAACAGGATCGCCCAATGTTTAAAATAACCCAGCAGAGTTTAGCAAAATAAAGGCAATCAGTCCTGACTCTTCAAACGTTTGATAGATAGACCCAAAATGCCGGAGTAAATCGCTGCAGCTATTGGCATTAGAACAAGGAACACTGCAGATATAGGCCCATAATATCTGTGCCGTGTATGATGCCAAGATAAACCCATCTGTCAGCGCATGATCCATTTCCATCCATTACCTAAGATAGACACAAAATGCTGGCATAACTCAGCAGAACAGGCAGCATCTCTGGAGAGAAGGAATGGGTGATGTTTTGGATCGATACCCTTCTTCAGACAGAAGAACTCACCAGAATCTCTGGAGAGAAGGAATAGGTGACGTTTCGGGTCAAGACGCTTCTTCAGTCTGAAGAAGGGTCTCAACCTGAAACGTCACCCGTTCCTTTTCTCCAGAGAGGATGTATGTGTATGTCCCGAAGATTGACACAAAAAGATGGAGTAACTCAGCGGGACAGGCAGCATCTCTGGAGAGAAGGAATGGGTGACGGTTCAGGTCGAGACTCTTCTTTGGACTGAGAGTCAGGGGAGAGGGGGTCTAGAGATATGGAAGGATAAGGTATGAAAACGACAGATCAAAGCAGACGATGATAAGAAAAGTCTGGAGAAGGACCTCGACCGAAACGTCACCTGTTCCTTCTTCCCATTGATGTTGCCTCACCCGCTGATTTCCTCCAGCATTTTTGTCTACCATTAGGAAATGTAGAATAATTTCTTGTTAGCTGAGGTGAAGGTGACAAGGAGGCATGCAATCAGTGAAATTAATCAGATAATTAATCAAAATTAATATGAAAGTTTGGCTTCACACTAGTGAGCAATACATTCAGAACTGTGGATTTGTAGTTAGATAGGCCTCTGTAAATTGTCCCTTGTATGTTGAGAGTGGAAATGAAAATGTGATATCAGAACTAGTGTGAATAGGTCGGCATGGTGGGCTGAAGGGTCTGGTTCCACGTTGTATATATCAACCAATCAATCAATCATTCAATCAATCAATCAAAGTTTAGGAGTAACTCAACGGGTCAGCACGGGAGCACCTCAAGGCTGCATGCTCAGCCCCCTGCTGTACTCACTCTATACTCATGACTGCGTAGCCGGTCATAGTGCGAATTCCATCATCAAGTTCGCTGACGACACCACTGTTGTGGGACGTATCACTGATGGGGATGAGTCAGAGTATAGAAGAGCGATCGAGCGACTGTCCATATGGTGCCAGCACAACAACCTGGCCCTCAACACCAGCAAAACCAAGGAACTGATTGTGGACTTTGGAAGGAGTAGGATGGGGACCCACAGTCCTGTTTATATCAATGGATCGATGGTTGAAAGGGTCAAGAGCTTCAAATTCCTGGGCGTGCTTTTTCCCCATTTCCCTTGATTCCTTTAGCCCTAAGAGCTAAATCTAACTCTCTTTTGAAAACATTGAGTGAATTGGCCTCCACTGCCTACTGTGGCAGAGAATTCCACAGATTTACAACTCTCTGGATGAAAATGTTTTTCCTCACCTCAGTCCTAAATGGCCAACCCCTTATTCTTAAACTGTGACCCCTGGTTCTGGACTCCCCCAACATGGAGAATTTTTTTCCTACATCTAGCTTGTCCAATCCCTTAAGAATTTTATATTCTATAAGATCCCCTCTCATCCTAAATTCCAGTGAAATTATATAAATTATGGATCAATTATGTAGGTTCTTGGTGTGATTATATCTGCAGTAATGTGTATATTATTTGTTGCCTAATTTATGGAAAGATGGTCAAGTTTTGAAAGTATTTCAAAAAAGATATTCTAGATAAATACCTGGAATAGATGTGCTGTTACAGTACATGGTTGGACAAGTGAGGTTTATACCTTGTGGCATCTAGAAGAATGAGGGGATACTTAAGTGAAACGTATAAGATCCCCAGAACTCTTGACAGTTTGAATGTGGAGAGCCTTTCTCCCTTGTGTAAGAATCAAGAACCAGTTATTGTTTATTAGGGGTTTGCCCTCTTAATATAGATATGAGTTGTTTTTTTTTTCATTGGATCATTGAGAATCTTTGAAACCGTCTTCCTCAAAGTTGAGTTCTTGAGTATAGTCACCACCACTATTGTATTTTAACATGTGAGGGTCAACGTTGTGTTCTTGCTAATTTTACCACTTTAACAAACTTACTCTGTGCATGCTATGAATTAGGTCATAACGATGGAAACCAACCATAGGATCCAAAGTTTTTCACTGAAAAACTCCATTGGACATCTGAGGTGTGCTTAATGGGCCTGTCCCAATTAGGTGGCTTTTTAAGCAACTGCAGGAGACTTTGCAGTCGCCATATGGTCAACACATGTTTGCGGGTGGTTGCCGGGGAGTCGCCTTCATGGCCGTGAGGAGTTCCGACATTTTGGGAACTAGTCGCAGCCTCATTATGCTTACCGAGAATTTTTCAACATGTTTTCAGAACCAACGATAACTGACCGGTGATGTTAAATGTCCAACGAATTTCATAACCGTGTATCTCTGGCTTCTTAAATGTTGTCTGGCTTCTTAAGAGTTGTTTCCACTCCTTCTGCCTCCATCTCCCCCATTCTCTCCCCCCCCTCGCTCTTTTAAAGGACTTACCGTACACTGTGCTAGCCGTCTTAATTACCGCACCAACCTTCCTGTTCATCTCGGTGTGTGTATGTATCACCTTGGCTTTGCACCATGTGAATTTCAGACAGCGCTCCCCCACTTGCCCTGGCCCCCACCTTTGCGATGTGTTTATGTGTATGTGTGTGAGTGTATTCCACTCTGAAAGTCGCTGTTCCATTTGCCGGTTTTTCAGGCGACTTCCGGCAACTTGACAGTCGCCGGCAGACGCCTGAAAAATCGCCTAAGTGGAACAGGCCCATAAGGACAACATTTCTGGAGTATTTAAGGAATGCTATTTTTTCAGCTGTGCTGTTTACTAAGGATTGATTCATTACTGAAAGACACGGGGGTGGGGAATGTGCCGGAGCAAGGGAGACAGCGGGTGAGGCAGAAGATTTAGTTTAGTCTAGAGATACAGCACAGAAACAGGCCTTTCGCCCCTCTGACACTACCCTACATGCACCAGGGACAATTTACATTTATAACAAGCTAATTAACCTACAAACCTATACGTCTTTGGATTGTACCAACTCTGTACAAACACCGCCCGTAGTCGGGTTCGAACCCGCGACTGACGCTGAAAGCGCTGTAAAGCAGCAACACTACCGTTCCACCACTGTGCCACCCTAGACAGTTCAATTATTGTAATTCTATTATTGCCAGAAATGTCATCCCTTTGCATCTGATTCTTTCATCCCAGCTGTTCATGTACATTTGGATTCTAGATTTTCACATTTAGGAAGAATGATTTTGTGGTGACAGTCGTAATTAGTGAAAATTGTGCCACTAAATTTGACACTGCACCATTTTATGCCTTCCTCTACATGAACTGGATACAGTATCTCCCTTGACAGTTTACCATGCTGATACAATTTAAGTAATTGAATAAATTGAAAGAAAATTCTATATATTTCATTTTAAATACAACCTTTTCTTAGATTTGAACAGGCATCAGGTTAAAAGTGTACAAGTGATGTTTCATTGACAAAACTAAGCCTTTGAGTCAGGTGTGAATCCAAAGCTGAACCATACAGTAACTAATTAATGTCAGCGAATGATATTGACTTTTATAGTAATGAAGCCTTTGTGTCTTTTACTGCCAATATAGGAACATTTATTTTTGTGTGATGACATCGAAAAAAAATATTGGTCTGGAAATGTCATTCCCTTTTTTCCTCCTGCTAGTTTTGTCCTGAGGTTTACTGACCTACCCAATGAATCCCATTATTTGTTCATATATTCAGACAACATGGGGACAGCTGTCTATTCATTTCATCAATTTTTTCCACCATATAATTAGTCTGTCTGATTCATATCTTAATTCTATCCTTCTTATTTCCTAAACCTTAAACATATTTTTTTAACTAAAATTTATTAACGTCAATTTTATCCAACTAATGCATGTACAGTTTCCTAATCAACTTCCTACAGGGGATTATGAAAACGTTCTTGCCGATATCTTTAATTCCCTCATTATTTTCTCCATTCCCATTTCTTCAGCCTGTGTTACATCTATTAAGAGCCCCTTCAAATGTTTATGGGATGTGGGTTTCGCTGGTAAGTCCAACATTGATCACCCACTCGTTGAGAAGGTGGTACTGAGAAACTGTATTGAACTTAGTGACGGTATAGTAGTTCAGCGGTAGAGCTGCTGACTTACAGCGCCAGAGACCTGGGCTCAATCCTGACTACGGGTGATGTTTGTATGTTCTCCCTGTGACAGTGTGTGCTTTTTCCAGTTTCCTCCTGCACTTTAAAGACATATAGGATCGTAGGTTAATTGGCTTTGGTGGAAATGTAAATTGTACCTAGTGTGTAGGATAGTGCTGGTGTACAGGGTGATCACTGGTTGGCGTAGACTCAGTGGGTGAAAGGGCCTGTTTCCGGGCTGTATCTAAAGTCTAAAGTTCTGTAGACCTGGTGAATTACTTTCATGGAGGTGTTCAGGTGGAGAAATCTACGGCTTGTGCCCCTGTGAAGACTGATCCAAGGAAACCACGTTGTCACATTTAGGATTTCCATTCTAATGTCATTTTCCTGCAGCTGTTATGTGGTATCACATGCACAGGGCAAGTCTTATGATGTCCTCGTTGAGGAGTTTCTGTATTGAAATAAAATCCATTACACAATAGAGATAATCAGACCAAATTAGATCATTTCCTAATCTGCTTCCTACTGGGGATGAAAAACTTCAGGTGTTGGTGATATTGATTTTCTTTAGTCAGAGGGTGGTGAATCTGTGGAATTCATTGCCGCAGAAGGCTGTGGAGGCCAAGTCAATGGATATTTTTAAGGCGGAGATTGACAGATTCTTCGTTAGTACTGGTGTCAGGGGTTATGGGGAGAAGGCAGGAGAATGGGTTAAGAGGGAAAGATAGATCATACATGATTGAAAGGCAGCATACACTCGATGGGCCTAATGGCCTCATTCTGCTCCTATAACTTCTGAACTTATGAACACTCAGTGTTGTCTCCATTATCAATTCTTCAGCCTTTGTTAAATCTGTTGAGAGCTCTTTCACATGTTTATAGGATGTGAGTTTCACTGTTCAGGCCAATATGCATCAACCATCATTTGGCAGAACTGCTGAGAAACCTTGTTGAAATTTTGCAGTGCTTCTGATGAACTTAAATCATGTGATGAGATCATACCTGTACCCAATTGGGTACTAGGATTGAAATATCTGAAGAGCTGCCTTTACTCCCCAGTGGCATGAATACTGATTTATCTAACTTCAAGTGACCCTTGCATTCCCTTTCTCTCCATCCATTCTCCACTGTTGGATCTCTAGCTACTTTCACCGTTTGCATTCCTTTATTATCACCTTGTCCCCAGCCAACATTGGAACATTGTGGACTCTACCATTCCTGAGTCATTGATGCAGGCTCTGCTTTGCTCTGTGCCTTTCCAGACCTCCAGTGACCCCGTCTCTAACTCTAAGTCTGATGAAGGGTCTCAACCCCACAAATGTCACCTATTCCTTTTCTCCAAAGATGCTGCCTGACCCGCTGAGATACTCCAGCTTTTTGTGCCTATTGTCTGCCTGTACTCCACTCCTGGTGGCTACAGAGGCCCAAACCACATCAACGTTTGCGCCATGAGGTCACTTCACATGGCCTGACGGAAGCCAAAGAGGGTTTCGTCCAGGCATATTGTCACACAAGTTCACAAGTTATAGGCCATTTGGCCCAATCAATTAGCCCTTTTGGCCACAAGGAATTAGGCAATTTGGCCCAACGAGTCCACTCCACCATTCTAGCTTGATCTCTGCCTCCTAGTCCCATTTTCCTACCTTCTCCCCATAACCCTTGATGCCCGTTCTAATCAAGAATCTGTTTATCTCTGCCTTAAAAATATCCACTGACTTGGCCTCCACAGCCCTCTGTGGCAATGAGTTCCACAGATTAACTACCCTCTGACTAAAGAAGTTCCTCCTCATTTCCTTCCTAAAAAAGCACCCTTTAATTCTGAGGCTATGACCTCTGGTCCTAGACTCTCCCACCAGTGGAAACATCCTTTCCACATCCACTATCTATGCCTTTCATTATTCTGTAATTTCTCAACAGAAATATTTTGTATTTGTCAACAGTATGTTGACAGGTTCGGAGAAATCTTCATATCAGGATCACACCAAAGCAGGGGTCAGATGAAGAATGTCTCCTCACATTCTATTCCAACATCATGGTTTTATGTAAAACGTACAACGTCACGACAGTGAACAATGGATTTTTAGATATTCAGAGAATGCGGGATGTGGGTAATGTAGGAAAGTGAAACTGGGGTAAAAATCAGCCCAAGATCTTATTAACTTTATTAAGATAATAGAGTAGAAGCAAAAAGTTGGATGGCCTATTCTTACGACTGTTACTTTTGTTCAATTGTTCTTATTTCTTGTGGTCTGATTTTACATGAGACAAGAATGGATAAAATTAGACAAATGTTCCAGAAATGTTGATATCAATCTTTGTTTATAAACCTTTCTCTTTTCCCTGTTCATTGTTTTGACCCAGCTGTCTGGTATGAGTAGGCTTATCATGTCTCTTGCGTTGCTTGCCTGGAAAAGTTCCTTAAGGATCAGCAAACCTGACATCTGCCGTTTTGCCTTAGCGTCATGAAGTCTTTGGGGGAACATGCTTACATCAGTTAATGGTGAAATAATCTGACATTTTCAGTATAATTTAGCCTGCTGTATGTTTATAGTAATGTAGAGTGATAGCCGGGTTAGATCTGATTGAGTCAGCAAGCCAGGTGTATTGGCTCAGATTCATCCCTGCTTGAATTGTTTTCTGAAGAACGTTTTCCGAAGAAGTGCAGCACGTATTTAAAAGCTTGCCAGCAATAGACTATAGAGAAACAACGTTGCAATGGGTCCTTCGGCCCAATGAGTCTGCGCTGCCCAGCGACCACCCCATACACTAACAGTATCCTACACACTAGGGACAATTTGTACTTTTACTGAAGCCAATTAACCTACAAACCTGGGGTACACAAAAGGCTGGAGGAACTCAGCGGGTGCAGCAGCATCTAAGAAGCGAAGGAGATAGGCGACGTTTCGGGCCGAAACCCTTCTTCAGAACGGGTTTTCGTTGGTGGAATGGGTGAGTGGTGGAAACGGATTGTTTTGGGGAAATGGGTGAGTGGTGGATTCTTACGTTGGGGGACGGGGCCCAACGGGTCCCACTTGGTCTAGTTACTTAATAAAATTCAACTGGCAATTAAAAATGGATTGAATGTGTGGGCACAGGGAGGGCCAAAATCAGTAGACAGAAAATAATTCTGTCACATTCTGTCCATTCAGCCCATCGAGTTACTTTCCCATTCAATCATGTTTGATCTATCTCTCCCTCAACCCCATTCCCCTGCCTTCTCCCCATAATCCTTGACACCCGTACTAATCAAGAATCAATAATGTGCAAGTTTATGGGTTAATTAGCCTCGGTAATTTGATCCTCGTGCATGGAATGGATGAGAAAGTGGGATAACATTGAACTAGTGTGAATGGTCTGTGTGGACTCAGCAGACCAAAAGCCTTTTTCCATGCTGCATCTCAAAATCCATTTGAGTATAATCAAGAAACTTGTGTGAGTATAATCTCCAAAGTCAAAATAACAATGAAGAAGTTTTTTGGAAGAGATCACTGTGAATGTCACTCCATGTACTCCTCACAGAATTTGGAGGTCAGTGGTGAATTGGCTGTGCTTCCTTCTTACTGCAAAAATTCTTGGGTTCGTTTTCTAGATATAGCATGGAAAAAGGCCTTTTGGTCCACTGAGACCACGCCGACCATTGATTACCCATTCACAATAGTTCAATGTTATCCCACTTTCTCATCCATTCCTTGCAGGAGGATCAAATTACAGAGGCCACTTAACCCATAAACACACACATCTTTGGGATGTGGAAAGAAACCAGAGAACCCGGAGGAAACCCACTTGTGCAGTTATGTGGGTTAATTGGCTTCTGTAAATCGTCTGTAGTGTGTGGGATAGTGCTAATGGACGGTGTGATCGCTGGTTAGTGCGGGCCGGGCGGGATGGAGGACCTGTTTACACGCTGTATCTCCAAAGTCGAAAAGTGGGAGAATGTACAAACTCCATCCTTATAAACGACAGCGGGTTTCCCATTTGAATAAATGATGTTCCTTTTTACTTGGGACTATTAGCAACTTTGTTCATCTTTTCTCTTTCCTCCGTTCCTGTTCCCCTCCTCCTGCAGCAGATGGCCCCACCAGCAGTGACCCTTGACCAGATCACACCCTGGTCAGTAGCTGCCTGACACAGCTTTGGGCAGCTGCAGAGATGTCACTGAGGACAACGTTTGTTGCTGGATCCAGGCTTGACTCACCAGGCTGATTTACTCAGCTGTTGCAGGCACCATCCTGAGAAAATCACTGCCAGCAAGATTTTAATGTATTTCGCAGTGAGCTGGAGGGCTTTGATGTCCTGTTAACTGTGAAATCTCGACTATTGTTTCCTCCCTGGCTCAGGATCTGATTTTTGTAGGACAAATGATTATAGCTACTCATCAAATCAGAACATAATGACGACTAACTCCTGGGCTGAACAAATGTGAGGGGATTCAGCTGCTCACTTATAGAACTAACAAAGCAACATTAAATATGTTCAATTTAAAGGGCAACTCTCTGGCTCAGTCCTCTGGCCCGTAAGGTATTTTTGTTTGAGACTAACTGGCAGGGCAATCATTTGCATGCGGAATGGATTCTGTGACAGTTCCAAGAGCAGGAACAACGCCTTCCATGGAACTGCAGATGCTGATATCTTGGGCAAAACACAATGTGCTGGAGTAACTCAGCTGGTCAGGAAGCATCTGTGGAGGGAATGTATAGGCGATGTATCAGATTGGGACTGAAGAATGTTCCCGAACTGAAACATTGCCTATCCTTTTTCTCCACAGATGTTGCCTAACCCGTTGAGTTATTCCAGCACTTTATGTTTCCGCACAATGTTTCTATGTGTTTCTTGATGCGCAAGAGCATCTTCATGGTGGTCAGAGATTCATAGAGTCATACGGCATTGAAACAGGCCCTTCAGCCCACTTGTCCATGCTGACATAAGGGACGCCGTCCTGTATGGTATGGCTGCCCAGCCTGCAGCTATTTGTTTTTCACTCTTTTCTTTATTTTTAATGAGTTAAAGTGTTTTGTTTTTGGAGTTCTATTCTTTTTTATGTGGGGGGTTGGGGGGGAGGGAAGGGGGAAACTATTTTTCCTGGTCCCTACCTGGTTGGAGAGGCAGCTTTTCTCCGGGCTGCACTTTCGACCCGTCCTCGCGGCCTACCAGCGGGCCTGGAGCGGCGTTTCCTGAGGAGACCACCCAGAACCTCGGCTTAGGCAGCGGCGCAACGCTGGAGCGCCATCGCGGAGCGGGCGATGCCTTGCCTGGGTCGCCGCGCTGGAGCTCCGGTGAGCTGAAGACCGCCGACAAAAAACATCGCGGAGCTGCGGGTCTGTGGAGCGGCCAGCTGCGGGCGGTGGTGCTGACTTCAACATCGGGAGCCAGTGGGGGAGCTCCATTCAGCGCGGCCTTGTTGACTTTGGAAGCCGCGGAATCCGGTAAGGAAGTGGCCATTCAGGTGTCCCAAGCCACTGAGAGGATTCTCCCAACGCCGGAGCACCATCACCCAGCGAGAACGGCCTGCAACATCGGGTCCGTGAAGACGACTGCGGAGGCCACAATAGGCCCGACTATGGGTGGACATGGGGTGGGGACTGGACGTTGTGCCTTCCCTCATAATGGGAACCATTGTGGGGGGATGTTTTTTATGTTTAAATCTCTTTATTAGTGTTATGTCTGTATTATTTTTTTAATGTGCTGCATTGGCAAGAAACATTGCACTACACCAATTGGTGTATGTGACCAATAAAATAACCTTTGAACCTTTGAACCTTTGACCAAGATGCCCCATCTAAGCTAATTCCCTTTGCCTGCATTTGGCCAATATACCTATAAATCTTTCCTATCTATGTACCTGTCTAAGTGTTAGGATCAATGAAGGTAAGAGGGGACCCACATGAATGTGAGTATATGTGTTGCTCAAAGATTCCTTACATCTGGCAACCTCTCCAGAAATCCACAGTGGCTTTGGATGTTCGATATCCGGTCTGACAAAGCCTTCCCAGGATAGCATAACTGGATAATCCTTGTCATCTCCCAATCAGTAGTTGATGTTTGGAAATAGTGAAGGACAAACCTGGATTAAACAAGGCCAGACAAGTACGAGGTTGATGATTTTATAATTTTAGTGGCCATTTGGCCTATTTTGCATGTCATTGATGATGGCATGTGTCTTTAAATTTTAGACTGCCCGTTATATTGTGGGTGGGATTTATGACGTGTTTTTGGGCATGTTTGGAGAGCGCAGGAAGAAGGTTAACCCTTCGACCATGCCAGATCTTGCCAGTGTTGCGGAGACACGAGGAGTTTTCTAATGTTTAAAGTAATGTTGGAGTTCGATGAAGATTGCAGTAACGTCGGAAGACGTTTGGATGTATTTTACCATTTTCTATCAACAATAAAGCATTTATTAATCAAAGGAAAGTGTTTTTGAAGACTTATCAGTGAAGAAGCTCTGAGGGTCTCTGTGAGCATGCGTATCGATGATATTCCCCTTATCCCTGCTCATCCAAATAGCGACTGGTGAGTAAATTTCCCAAAAGATATGAAAATCTGCCGCTACAATAATAACAACTCATCAAGTGTCCTTTGGGTTACCGTGTGAGGAGTTATAATGGAATGAAATTAAGAACGGCTATGGTGGCGCAGCGGTAGAGCTGCTGCCTTACAGCACTTGCAGCTCTGTTGTCACAGGTTCGATCCTGACTATGGGTGCTGTCTGTATGCAGTTTGTACGTTCTCCCCGTGACTGCATGGGTTTTCTCCCAGATCTTCGGTTTCATCCCACACTCCAAAAATTGGTATGTAGGTTAATTGTCTTGGTGCACGTGTAAAAAATGTCCCATTCTCCTGCCATTCTCCCCATAACCTCTGACACCTGTGATAATCAACCATCTATCTATCTCTGCCTACAGATTGGTTAGTTACTTGGCCTCCGTAAAGTAGCTCCAGCGGTAGAATCTGAGGATGGGTAGATTGGAATATGGGGAAATAAAATTGTTCATCTACATAGTTGCCTGATGGTCAATGTGAACTCACTGGGTTGGAGGGCCTACTTCCCAACTTTATGCCTCTAACATTAATGAACTGAGAGCAGTTCATAATGATTAATCATCAGAATAATGGGAACTATTTAACTTGAAGATCAGATACCTTGAAGGGTCCTGAGCCAAAATGTCATGCATCCTTTTTCTCCAGAGATGCTGCCTGACCTGCTGAGTTACTCCAGCATGTTGTGTCTATGTTCAAGATAAACCAGCATCTGCACTTCCTTCCTACACATAACTGGATACAGGCTTGATGGATTCCCATGGGATGGAAAGATGGGGAAGGGAAAGCCAGTGCTCCTTAGATGAAGGAATGTGATAAAATAGAAAGAGTGTGATGAGTGCCAGGTGTATTCCTCAAGGCTAGGTATCATGTTGAAGGGAAATATGAGACAGGAGCAGCATTTAATGTAAAAGCAAACCTAAAAATCTTCCGCATGCATATGAATAATAAGCAGAATAGAGGCCATGATACATGATGAGTAATTTATCAGTGTTTACTAGGAATCGCATGTGGACAGAATATGATCATCAAAGGTATTTGTAATTGATAGAGTGAAGATCGATAGATAGGACATGCTAGAAATGATGGATATGCCTGGAAAGGCATATGCCTTGATGGATCTGGACACTTTGTATCTCAGATTTCTAAAGGATAATAGAAGTACTTACCATAATTTTCCATTGATTTGAGAGGGTTTCCAAAGGAATGGCAAGTGGCAAGAAAAGGTGAAGAGCATCCTTAGTAACTTCAGGCTGGTCAAGTTAACATTGGTGCGCATGGTTCTGGAAACAATGTTTGGGGGGAGAGGGAAAAAAAAACAGGCACTTGGTGATGTTTAATTTAGGGAGCAAATGATGCAGATCATGTTCAACTCGCCAAAATGATCTTTCTGATGGTGCGATACAAATTTGGGAAAGGAATGTAATGGGTATTGTTGATAGGGTTGCCAACTTTCTCACTCCAAAACAAGGGCCAAAAGGTGGACAAACAAGGTGGCGTGCCACCGCGGTGTGGGTATGGTGCATGCATGGGATGAAGTGAACCATGTTAGCCTTTCCGTGGGAGGAAGCGACGAGGGAGAGACTTGTGAGGAATCTTGCAGGAGGCGAGATGGACATTGAACGGCAACAGATGAGCTGGTTGATAACATCTCAGAGCTGCTAACTGCTGTGATAATTCGCCATGTGTTCGCTCCTGCAGCGGCTGGCACTCGATGATTTAAGGGGCATTGGTGTTCAGGGAACTGGTGAGCGCTCCGACCGAACAGGGGTGGTGGTGGGAGTGGGGTGGGTTGGGCAGTTGAGAGATGCCAAAGAGATTTCATAATTAAAATGTGGAAATTAAAAACACTCCCAGAGGCAGAGGACTAAAGAGGAGAGAGAGAGGGAGGGGGGGAACTAACCCAGGAAATGAAAACCCAAGCGGCTGGGGTCCAACCATGAACACTCTGGCGATGATAGGTTAGGTTTTCGACTTACGATATTTTCGATTTACGATGGGTTTATCAGAATGCAAAAACCCCATTGTAAGTTCAGGAGCACCTGGTAGTTGCAGTCAAATATGGGACAAGGGCGGTCCCGTATGAGACAAACCAATTTAGCCCAATATACGGGATGGTCTGAGTGCAGGTAGATGGGACTAGGGGAATGATCGGCACGGACTAGGGCCGAGAGGCCTGTTTTCCGTGCTGTAATTGTTATATGGTTATATGGTTATATGTCCCGGTTAATACGGGACAGTTGGCAACCCTAATTGTTGATGTGGATTTTAAGAAAGTATTTTTGCAAAATCACAAAGGCTATTTTACAAAATTAAGACTTGTGGAACAGAAGGATCAATACCAGCTTTGATTTTTTTTTTAAAGGTGCAAGAACAGAGCAGCAAATTGTGATAAATGGAAGATGATGGAGTGTTGGGTCATCACAGGACTGCAATTTGTGTGAAAGTGCAAAACATCAAGGGTGACATGGAGGCACAGTGGTAGAGAAGCTGCCTTACAGTGCCAGAGACCCAGTTTGGATTCTGACTATGGGTGCTGTCTGTATGAAGTTCGTACCTTCTCCCTGTGACCTCATTGGTTTTCCTCGGGTGCCCTGGTTCCCTCCCACACTCCAAAGACATACAAGTTTGTAGGTTAATTGGCTTTGGTAAAAATTGTGAATTGTCCTGAGTGTGTAGGATAGTGTTAGTGTTAGTGTTAGGGGATCATTGGTCGGCGCAGATTTGCTGGGCCTATTTCCGTGGCTGTACCTCAAAACCAAACTAAACAAAACTATATGAGGTTGATGTTGGATTGCAGAAAAATGTCAGCATCTGCTGTTTTCAAACTTGGGGGCATGACTGACGTTGAGTATGGTACCAGTTGACAAAGACGAGACATAAGAAGACTAACAAAAGGAGGTGGGGGAAATGGGAATGAATGTTAGGTGATATTTAAAACAAGAAATATGAATTGATGCATTTTGGCTGAAGGGTGCGGGGGGAGGTCATATAAACTGATGCAGTTTCTACAGTGTGCAGGAAAACAGGGTTTTATGAAATTGTGCATGAAAAGGAGATCATGCATATTAATGTATGTAGATCTTTGACTGTAGCAGGATATTATGAGAACTTAGTAACCATAAAGGAACTTGCTCTTAATACTGAGCACAAAAATAGTCATATTCATAAGTTCTAAGTGCAGAATTAGGCCATTCAGCCCAATGGGTCTAGACCGTCATTCAATCATGGTTGATCGACCTTTCCCTCTCAACCCCATTCTCCTGCCTTCTCCACATAACCCCTAACACCAGTACTGATCAAGGATCTATCAATATCCACCTTAAAATAATCCATTGACAGCCTCCACAACTATCTGTGGCAATTAATTCCACAAGTTGAACCTTAATAAAGCTCAGGTTAAGCCATGACTTAAATCTTGCATTCATTTCCAATCATGAAAGTTTAAGAAGGACACTGAGATACTTGAGTGTGTGCAGAAGGAAAAAAAAATATGGGATTTGGGGAGCGTAATATGGGATTGCGTTTGATGATGGGTAGAGTGGATGTGATGGGGTGAAAATTTCCATGCTCTAAATTAGCAGAGTAGATTTGGAGATGAGGAACTGTATTTCCCTATTTCTTATTTCCCTTCGTAACCTGAGATGCAAACTGCCCAGATCAATCAACCTATCCACTCTAAGCATATCCATCTTTTCTAGTATGTCCCATATATTAATCTTCACTCCACAAATCACGTTTATCTTCACCTATCACTTTTCTGTCTGCATGCTTTTCCTAGTCAATACTGATAAATTAGTCATGCAGTTTCGAGGCCTCTGTCCTGCTTATTATTTACCAGAAAGAAGAAGATTTTTGGGTTCACTTTTGCTTTAAATGCTGTTCTTTTCTGATATTTCCTGCGTGTCTCTTCCCCTTAACATACTTGACCCTGAAGAAGTCACCTGACATTCATCACACTCTTTCTAAGATTTCTAAACTTTGCTTAGAGGCGGTGAGACAGTTCCCCATGAGAGATTCAGAGCGGCTTGGTAAAGCTATGCAACATTATGACTGATATTAAATTTAGTTTATTTTAAAGATACAGTGCTTCAGCCCACCGAGTCCATGCCGACCAGCAATTCCCACACACTAACACTGTCCTACACGCACTAGGGACAATTTACAATTTCACCAAATCCAATTAGACTGTACGTCTTTGGAGTGTGGGAGGAAACCGGAGCTCCTGGTGAAACCCCACGCATGTCACGGGGAAAACATACAAATTCTGCACACATAGTCAGGATCGAACTGGGTCTCTGGTGCTGTAAGGCAGAACCTCTATTGCTGTGCCTCCGTGTCACCCCTGCCATATGTTAGTTAAAGAAGAAGTTCCCACTATTTGATGGTGCAGGACAAGGGGAGGCAGGTTTTGGCCAAGAGGTACAAGTGGCTGTGGAGATAGAACATTTTTACCCAATGCGTGATGACGAGCTGGCTTCTGATGAGACTGGCAATAAATGACTCCGGAAGAAGTTTTGGCAAGCACTTGAGAAAAGTATAGATGCAATGGTCAGGGGATAAAGTGAAGAAATAGGATGGACAAAATTACTCCACAGAGCTGATATGACTTGGTGGGCTGAATGGTTTGCTTCTATGTTGCAATGAAGCTATGAATCTGTGAAGATAGGTAAAAAAAAATGCTGTAGTAACTCAGTGGGTCAGGCAGCATTTATGGAGAAAACGAATAGCTGACATTTTGGGTTGAAAATCTTCTTCTGACGCTGTTACCTATTGATTTTCTCCTGAGATGCTGCCTGTCCCGCTGGGTTTCTCCAGCTTTTTGTGTCTTTCTTCGGTAGAACCCAGCATCTGCAGTTCCTTCTACACTATGAATCTGGAATATCTATGAGATTAGAGAGTAGAAAATAATACTATTGCCTTTGGCATTTTTTTTTTTTTTTTAGTTGTTCTTTGTTAAGAAATGATACTTGACAAAACATGAATTGCAGCTTTAGCATTGCCTGTATTGTTTCTGGTAGATTCATAAAGAACAGCATGATTCATTGTTTATTGGTTAGAGAGAGATAAAGCATTTGTTTCAGCGGAGCTGTGCAGGGTTATAATCCGTTTCTGATAGATTTGCTCGCCATTAATATTAAAGTTGGTTGAAAATTATCCCTGGGTACCTGTCAGGATTTGTTCTGTGTGATAACTAGAACTCTCATGGCTGGTTTACGGAACCAGAAGTTGTGCTGGTCATCTTGGGATTTGTCTGACTCACATACGCTCACTTGACGACTCTTTCCATCGAGCTAGTGATACCGAAGAGTTGGCAACTAGATGCTCTGCTGCCTCCCTCCTGTGCGAGCATATGTCCTTGTGTGCTTACCTGTCACTCAGTGAGGCAGTCACTAAAGCAGCCTTGCAGCCCAAAAGGAATAGTTGATATAAGAATGCGACATAAAACATCTGGGCACACAGCCCATACTTGCGCCTCCAGAAGCTGCAGCTATTTGTAATTAATTCCAAGTTAGTTACAGAGAAAGCATTAGGAACTTGGTGCATGACAGCAGCTGGTGACAGAGCAGGAGTAATGGTCGGTGAGGATGAGTGGAGGCACAAGCAACTACAGATGCTGGAATCTGTGGAGGAAAAGGATAGGTGACATTTCGGGTCACGTCCCTTCTTCAGCCTGAAGCAGGGTCCCGACCCAAAACTTCATCTATCCTTTACCTCCAGAGATGCTGCCTGACCCGCTGAGTTACTCCGGCACTTTGTGTCTATATTCAGTGAGGGAAACGGGCACTTTGGACCAAATGGTCCCTGTTGACCAAATCTTGCAAAACACAAAGCTCTGGAGTTACTCAGCAGGTCAGGCAGCATCTGTAGAGGGAATGTATAGGCAATGTTTTGCGTAGGGACCCTTCCTCAGACCCAGAGTCTCTGCAGATGCTGCCTGACCCTCTGAGTTACTCCAGCACCGTGTGCTTTGGTGATGATGAGTTGATTTGTAGAAGCTTTGAGGTTGGAGGCTGAGATCAAAACCAGGTAGGTTGGGACGAAAAGTTCTGCACAACCACTAAACAAAAGCAAGTGGAACTGGCTTGAGTGTACATCTTGGTCGACAAGGACAATTTGGGCTGAAGGGCCTGTTTCCTTATTGAAGATAGACAAAAAGTGCTGTAGTCCGAAGGAGGGACACAAACAATCTTCCTGCTATTGGCCAGAGGATCTAGGGTAGCGGAGGAACTGATGGAGCTTCACATTAGGCAGGAAATGGTGGTTTGTAGACTGATGGGACTGAAGGCTGATAAATCCCCGGGCCTGATAGTCTGCATCCCAGGGTACTTAAGGAAGAGGCTCTAGAAATCGTGGACGCATCGGTAATCATTTCTCCAATGTTCTGTCGATTCAGGATCAGTTTCTGTGGATTGGAGGGTAGCTAATGTTATCCCACTCTTTAAGAAGGTGGCAGGGAGAAAACAGGAGAATTACAGTATAGACCAGTTAGCTGACATCGGTGGTGGGGAAGATGCTGGAATCAATAATGAAAGATAAAATAGCAGCACATTTGGATAGCAGTAGCAGGATCGGTCGAGTCAGCATGGATTTACGAAGGGGAAATCATGCTTGACTAATCTTCTGAAATTTTTTCAGAATGTTACCAGGATAATGAACAAGGGAGAGCCAGTGGATGTGGTGTATCTGGACTTTCAGAAAGCATTTGATAAGGTCCCACATAAGAGATTAGTGGGCAAAATTAGAGTACATGGTATTGGGGGTAGGGTGCTGACATGGATAGAAAATTGTTGGCAGGCAGGAAACAAAGGATAGGAATTAACGGGTTCCTTTCAGAATGGCAGGCAGTGATTAGTGGTGTATCGCAAGGCTTGATGCTGGGACCGCAACTATTAAAATATATATCAATGATTTGGATGAAGGGATTAAAAGTAACATTAACAAATTTGCAGATGACACAAAGCTGGGTGGCAGTGTGAACTGTGAGGAGGATGCTATGAGGATGCAGGGTGACTTGGATAGGTTGGGTGAGTGGGAAGATGCATGGCAGATGCAGTTTAATGTGGATAAATGTGAGGTTATCCAATTTGGTGGCAAAAACAGGAAGGCCGATTATTATCTCAATGGTGTCAAGTTGGAAAAGGGGATGTACAGCGGGATCTGGGAGTCCTGGTTCATCAGTCACTGAAAGTAGGCATGCTGGTAGTGAAGAAAGTGAATGGCATGTTGGCCTTCATAACACGTGGAGTTGAGTATAGGAGCAAAGAGGTCCTCCTGCAGTTGTACAGGGCTCTAGTGAGACCACATCTAGAGTATTGTGTGCAATTTTGGTCTCGAAACCTGAGGAAGGACATTCTTGCTATTGAGGGAGTGCAGAGTAGGTTCACGAGGTTAATTCTCAGGATGGTGGAACAGTCATATGTTAATAGATTGGAGCGGCTGGGCTTGTGTACTCTGGCATTTAGAAGGATGAGAGAGGATCTTATTGAAACAAATAAGACTATTAAGGGTTTGGACACACTAGAGGCAGGAAATATGATCCCAATGATGGGGGAGTCCAGAACCAGGAGCCATAGTTTAAGAATAAGTGGTAAGCCATTTAGAATGGAGATGAGGAAAACACTTTTCACACAGAGAGTTGTGAGTGTGTGGAATTCTATGCCTCAGAGGGCAGTGGAGGCTGGTTCATTGGATGCTTTCAAGAGAGAGATAGATAGAGCTCTTAGGGATAGTGGAGTTAAGGGATATGGAGAGAAGGCAGGAATGGGATACTAATTGTGGATGATCATCCATGATCACATTGAATGGCGGTGCTGGCTCGAAGGGCCGAATGGCCTACTCCTGCACATATTGTGTATTGTCTATTGTCACTCAGAAGGTCAGGCAGTATCTCTGGAGGAAAAGGATAGGTGGCGTTTCAGGTCGGGACCTTTCTATCCTTTTCGTCCAGAGATGCTGCTGACCCGCTGAGTTACTCCAGCATTTTGTATCTATCTTTGGTATAAACTAGCATCTGCGGTTCTTTGTATCTCCTGTTTCCTTACTGTGTGGCTCTATAAAATGTTCAGAAATACTCAGTAGACTGGGCAACATGAGTGGAGAAACAGCGGTGACCTTCCTTCAACATTGCCTGATCTGCTGATTACTTCCAGGATTTTCTATTTCAAATTAGTCCAACCAGTAAATTGATCAATTAACAGAGTCACTGATCCAGTGTTGAAGTCTCCAATTGAATTTGAGGAATCCAAGCCTCTATTTCCCTGAGGAATGTTAATTACACAGGAGATGCTGAGAAGATGATGTTAATCTTTGCCAGGAGGTAACATACCTGATGACCCAGAAGAAGTGCTGCAAAGGCACTTGCCTAAGTCATACAACTTTTTCTCACACAAGTCATACACTTCTTCCCTCCTGTCACTTGTCTAGTTTCCATGGGAATGGAGAAAACACCAAATTTTGGCTAAAATGGAACAAATATTCCATTGGATACAAATAGATTCCTTAACGTTTTAATGATGCTTGAGAGGGGATTAGTGGCAGTCCAACACTTCAGTTTACTTTAGTTTGGAGATACAGCGTAGAAAGAGGCCCTCCGTGCTGAGTCTGCCCTGAACAGCGATCCCCACACATTAACACTATCCTACACAATGGACATTTTAAAAATTTATATCAACCCAATTAACCTGCAAACATGTATGTCTTTGGAGTGGAAAGTTCTCCGGGGGGGGAATCCTACACAGTCAAGGGTAGAATGCAAACACCCGTGGGTCTCTAGAGCTGTAAGCGCTGTAAGCCCTGTAAGGCAGCAACTCTACTGCTGTGCCACCATGTTGCCCCATTGGGAACTATTGTGAAGACCAGTTTAAAAAAATGTCCTGTGATTATCTACCTCATTGGAGACCTTTGAACTATCGTTATTTGGATTTTATTGTACTTCAACATTATACCTTTGCCTTAATGTTGTACTCTTTATCCTTTAAAGGGCACGGCGTGGACTTTCTATCGCGGAGCGAGGCGATCCCTTGACGGGGATCGCCAGAAGAAGTGCCCCGACGCCGGCCTGAGATCTATAACATCGTGAAGCTGCGTTTCCGGTAAGTAAATGGCCGATTCGGGAACTCCATGTCGCGGAGTAGAGTGGTGTGTTCCCTTCCTTCCCGACGTCGGAGTTTCGATCATCCCGACGAGAGGGGCCCATCTGTAGCGTGTGAACAAAGGAGGCAGATGTTGAACGTTGTTGCCTTCCAGTGAAGAATGTTGATTCCACTGTGGTGGATGTTTATGTTAAATGAATGTTAAATTCTATTGTGTGTTGTGCTCCTTTTTTGATTGTATGGCTGCATGGTAACTCTTTTCACTGTACCTTAATTGGTGCATGTGACAAATAAATGTGAACTTGAACTTGAACTTATCTGTGCACAGGGAACAGCTTGATTGTGTTCAAGAAGGAACTGCAGATGCTGGAAAATCAAAGGTAGACAAAAATGCTGGAGAAACTCAGTGGGTGCAGCAGCATCTATAGAGCGAAGGAAATAGGCGACGTTTCGGGCCCGAAAACCCTTCTTCAGACATTTGATTGTATTCAGTATCGTCGTTTCTTTAACTGGATAGCAGACAAATGAAAGATTTTCAAACGAATTTGGTACGTGACAATAATAAACAAAACTAAACTGTTATAATAAACTTCAAATCCTACATGAGTTATTTCAACTCAGAATTGTTCATTACCATGATAAACCATAGTACGACTATGCAGAGCCTTTTTCCGAGAGCAGGAGGAATCAAGAGCTAGAGGACGTTCGTATAAAATGAAAGGGTAAAGATTTAACAGTAAAAGGGTAAAATCTTTTTCACACAGTGTGTGGTGGGTTAATAGTACAAGGGGAGAAAGGATGTAGTTGAGGCAGCTACAATAACAAACAGTTAAAAGACAGTTGTGCAGCCACAACAGTACAACAGTTGTACAAAATCATTAGTGAAGCTGCATTTGGGCTGTTGTGTTCAATTTTGGGCACCTTGCTATAGGGGGGATATCATTAAACTGTAACGTGTGCAGAGAAGGTTTACAGGGAGGGCCAGGAGGGCCTGAGCTATAGAGAAAAAATGGGCATGTGAGGACTTTATTAATTGGAGTGCAGGAGACTGAGGGGCTTTCCTATAAAGGTGCTTAAAAGCATGAGGAGAATATATAGGGTCAATGCACAGTCATTTACCCAGAGTAGGGGAATCATGAACCAGAGGACATTGGCTTAAGGTGAAAGGGGAAAGATTTAATTGGAAACTGAGGGACAACTTTTTCACACAGAGGGTGGTATGTATGCAGAACGAGCTGCCAGAGGAGCTAATTGAGACAGCAACAGCAACATTTGGACAGGTGCATGGATAGGAAAGGTTAGAGGAATATGGGCCAAACATGGGCAGGTGGGACTAGTGGAGATAGAGAATCTTGGTTGGCATGGACAGGTAGGGTGGAAAGGCCTGTTTTGGTGACTTTATAGGAAAGGTTTTGATGAATGTTGGCCAAAAGCAGGCAAATGCGTTTAGCTTAGATGAGCATTTTGGTCGGCATGGACGAGTTGGGCTGAAAGGACATGGTGCATGATTGAGTATATTGATAATGTGATTTGATCCTTTGGTGTGGGATTATTTAGCTCTGTTGTTGAATTCCAGGGTATTTGAGAGTAGACTCACTGGGAGATAAGGTAATTACACAGAACTGAATAGGTCCGACTATGTGTGAACAGGACAAATGCTGGTACATTTTTAACATTATCAGTGGGCTTTAATGTCAAACTATACTGGAACAGGTTATGCTTGTCGTGCTGCTCTGCATTTTACAACTTTCACACTGTTTAATCTTGATTCCTTTGTTGATGTTCTCAAACTCTAACTATTCCCGTTCCTTCATTGACCACGTAACCGCATTTCCACCTTGGAGGTGTCGGCAGCTGCAGTTGCTGGAAGCTGCGGCATAAAACAAGCTGCTGGAATAACTCAGCAAATCAAGCAGCATCTGTGGAGT
Source organism: Okamejei kenojei (assembly GCA_035221665.1). Taxonomy (NCBI): domain Eukaryota; kingdom Metazoa; phylum Chordata; class Chondrichthyes; order Rajiformes; family Rajidae; genus Okamejei; species Okamejei kenojei. The sequence goes on along the minus strand of CM069132.1, from coordinate 16,290,429 downwards.
CAAGGGTGTTCATAGGTTCTAGGAGCAGGATTATGCCATTCTCCCCATCAAGTCTACACCGCCACCCAATCATGGCTGATCTATCTTTCCCTCTCAACCCCATTCTCCTGCCTTCTTACTCCCCATAAACCCTTGGACACCGTACTAATCAAGAATCTGGTCAATCACTTAAAAAATACCCAATGACTTGTTGCCGTCTCTTGCTGTGTGTGGCAATGAATTCTCATTTCCTCATCTCCTTTCTCAAGGTGAGCACTTTTATGTCTGAGGACCTCTGTCTGAGTGCAGTGAAAACATCTTCTCCTTATCCACTCTATCCAGGTGTACAAACTCTGTGCAGACTGCACCCATAGTCAAGATCGAACCCGGGTCTCTGGCTCTGTACGGCAGCAACTCTACCGCTGCGCTGCTACTATTTGCTGTTGATTGCAACTGGGCGGCACTGTGACGCAGCGGTTGAGTTGCTGCCTTACAGCGCCAGCAGCGCCAGAGACCCGGGTTCGATCCCGACTATGGGTGTTGTCTGTACGTTCTCCCTTGTGACCACGTGGATTTCTCTGAGATCTTCGATATCCTTCCACACTCCAAAGACGTACAGGTTTGTAGGTTCATTGGCGTGGTATAAATGTAAATTGTCCCTGGCGAATGTAGGATAGTGTTAATGTGTGGGGATCGTAGTGGGCACGGACACGGTGGGCCTGTTTCCGTGCTGTATCTCTGAAATTAAAAATACTAAAAAGTGTTTAGGAAAGAACTGCAGCTGTTGGTTTAAATCAAAGGTAGACACAAAATGCTGGAGTAACTCAGCGGGACAGGCAGCACCTTCTTCTGCTACACTTTTGGATCTCATGGACTGGTGATGAGTCACAGTGTCTTGGTCTCTCAGCCTAGGTTAACCATTTTAATTCCCCTTCCCATTCCCATACTAATCTTTCTGTCCTTGGACTCCTCGATTACCAGAGTGAGGCCACACACAAACTGGAGGAACAACACCTTATATTCTGCTTGGGTAGCTTATAACCCAACACTATGAACATTACATTTGTAATTTTTAAGTAATTTTTACCAACCCTTACCCCTTTCATTTTTCTGTGCTCACTTCAACCCGATGTGCACCCATTGTTCCCACGATCCACCCCTCTTTCATCTCACCACCCCCATCTCCTTCCACTTGTATCCCTCCCTAATACAGTGGATGTGGAGAGGATGTTTCCACTAGTGGGAGAGTCTAGGACCAGAGGTCATAGCCTCAGAATTAAAGGAGGTTCTGGAGGAGATAAAGGAAGGAGATGAGGAGAAATGTCTTTAGTCAGAGGGTAGTGAATCTGCGGGATTCTATGCCACAGGAGGCTGTGGAGGAGAAGTCAGTGGATATAGTTAAGGCATTTATAGATAGCTTCTTGATTAGTACAGGTGTCAGAGGTTATGGGGAGAAGGCAGAAGAATAGGGTTAGGAGGGAGAGATAGATCATTCATGATTGAATGGTGGAGTAGACTTGATGGGCCAAATGGCCTAATTCTACTATTCTTTATGACCTTATGATCTTATGATCTTATTACGCTCCTGGTTTTACATTTCACCCCTCATATCTAATATCCTCTTTTCTACTTTTCATCTCTTGCTTTTGTAACTTACTTCAAACACCTGCCAATCAACCCCCTTCATCTATCACCATCTATCGCCCAGAGTAGTTGAATCGAGGACCAGAGGACATCAGTTGAAGTTGAAGGGGAAAATATTTAACACAAATCTAGGTTGCTTTTTCACACAAAGGTTGGTGGATGTACAGAACAAGCCACCAGAGGAGGTAGTTGAGGCAGAGACTATCCCAATGTTTAAAAGACAGTTAGATAGGTACATGGATAGGACAGATTTGGAGAGATATGGACCAAATACAGGCTGGTGGGATTAGTGTAGCTGGGACATGTTGGCCAGTATGGGCAAGTTGGGCCGAAGGGCCTGTTTCCATACAGTATCACACTATGACTTGCCAGACTATCCTGCACCCACCACTCTTTTCCAATTTCATCCACCTGCTATAATCTATCTGAGGAAGGGTCCCAATCCAAAGCGTCATCTATTCATGTCCTCCACAGAAGCTGCCTGACCCACTGAGTTCATCCAGCACTTTCCGTTTTGCTAAATGTATTTTTTTCTCTTTGATCTTTGCTGAAATTGTCATTGATCTTAGGTAACAGGAATCAGTAATAACAAGAATTGGCATGAGTATGCTGGAGTGACTCAATGGGTTAGGTATCATCTCTGGAGAACTTGAATAGGTAACGTTTTGGGTCGAGGCTCACGAAGAAGGTTCCCAACCTGAAAGTCACCTATGTATGTTTTCCAGATATTCTGCCTGTCTTGCTGAGTTTTTCCAGCCATTGAACAGAAATCAGTGTAAGGAATGTTTAAGACGGAACTGCAGATGCTGGAAAAATCGAAAGTAGACAAAAAATGCTTGAGAAACTCAACGGGTGAGGCAGCATCGATGAAGAAAAGGAATAGGCGACGTTTCGGGTCGAGACGCTTCTTCAAACTCATGAAGTGTCTCGACCGGAAACGTCGCCTACTCCATTTCTCCATAGATGCTGCCTTACCCGCTGAGTTTCTCCAGCATTTTTTGTCTACTTTCAGTGTAAGTAATGGTGAATCAGTTAAACTGGCATGAATGAAAATAGCCAAACATGATAAACAAAATCCTTTAAAAATAGCAAAAATAATTGCTGGGATCTAAAAGTAGCCTGATGCTGATCTGAAAGGAGAAATACTGCAGGGTGATTAAAGATTTTGGGGGGGGGGGGGGGGGGGGGGGGTAAAGTGCACATGTGTGGAAACTTCAGGATTAAAAATACCAAGTTGCAGTGTAGTATACTTCACTTACAAACTTGGTCACGACTCAAAGCTTAGCAGAGAAGAAGGGAAGGAATTTGATTAATGATATTGTGACAGGAGTTAACACACCAGGAATGGCTTATAATAGAATAGATTTGGTAACAATGAATAGTAAATTAAAGAACTCAAAAGAAGCAGATTCAACATATCTTGCACCTATGCAATTGTTTAACACAGCATCAACTGTACAAAAATCTTGTAATGGCTCTCCATTTCACAAAGCTCACTAATCTAATTTTAGATGTGGCCAGAGAGATAGATCGACTCAGAAGGAAGATCAAAATCGCTATACTTTTATGGTTTGTAAAGCAAACACGCTACAATTTACAATAAACTGGGAGAAGAAAATATGTTTGGTTCGATTATTCAGAACAATCTGACACAATTGACAGATTATGAAATTTCACCTAATGCAAGTTTGTGCAAATTTTTAAAAGTTAATTTAAATTCTTTAGGGTGTATAAATGTAATAATCCTTCCAACAACCCAATGTTTGGGATAGTACTGAGAATTCCTCTCATCACTTTGCTTGGAACTATCTGGGATATCATTGTCATGATGGGAAAACATTGGAAATAGTTAAATGGAAGCAAAGAGCATCAGAATATCAAATTACTGTGTGCAGTTTATATATTTGAATTTCTCTGCAAATGGAGCGAATAAGTGGCACCTCAACAGACCCAGTCATCTATCTCTGCACACTTTATGAGCACGAAGGATCAAGATCTAGAATCTCTGGGAGGGGGGGCTTTATCACGCACTCCATCAGGCAGGTATGCAATCATTATTTTGCCATATTGGATGAATGGAATCAATTGAGTAACCATAATTTTAGTTTTAAAACTATAACACGGAAGTAGGCCCTTTGGCCCGCCGAGTCTGCGTTGACCAGTGGTCCCTATACACTGGGATTATCCTACACACTCAAGGGACAATTTACAATTTTTAACGAAGCCAATTAACCTACAAACCTATACCCCTTTACAATTATTGGGACGGTACGGGGTGTGATCGGGTGCGTTTTCTTTGGGTGCTCCGGTTCACCTCCCACATCCTGACCACAGGAATCTCAGGGCCTTGCAGAACCAGAGACACAGGTTTGATCTATTGGGTGCTGCCTTTATGCAGTTTGTATGTTCTCCCTGTGACCGCATGGGTTTCCTCTGGGTGCTCCATTTTCCTCCCACATCCCAAACACATGCAGGTTTGTAGGTTAATTGGCTTCTGTAAATTGGCCCTGTTGTGTAGGATAGAACTTATGCAGAGGGGATCGTTGGTCAACGTGGGCTCGGTGAGTCGAGGGGCTGTTTCTACACTGTATCTCTAAATTCTAAACTAAACTAAAATCACAGACATGCAGGTTTTCAGATTAATTGGTCCCTGTAAATTGCCCGTGTGTAGGGAATCGATGCAAATCTGGGATAACATAGAACTAGTGTGAACGGGTGGTCGCTGGTCAGCATGGACTCTGAAGAGCCTGTTTCCACGCTGTACCCACCTATTTATCAATTCAATTCAATGTGCTCTCTGGCAGGGCATTGTCTTGACTAGAAAACTGGGATGAAACTTTCTGCTCCTGTAAAGCTTTAGCTAATGGAAATTATCTGTACCTAATCAGTGAATGATAGAGGAAGAAATGTCCGGACACGAAACGTCATTTCTTTATTCCTGCCACAGATGCTGCCTGATCTGTTGAGTTCCTATGGCGCCTTATTGTTTGCTCAATGAATGACAGGGCAAGCTCAAGGCTTGGATAACCAACTCCTGCTCCTGCTCCTGTTCACGTTCTTATGAAACCTTAACTCTCACATAATTGTTGGAAAGGTCATTCACTGGCGTTTTTAAGCAATGACTCTGGCACTCCATCGCTGATGTAAGACTCACCGGCCTGCACAGGCTTATCCCCACTGCTTTTTTGAACATGGAGCCAACCTGAGCTATCCTTCAATCTTCTGATACCTCACCCATTGCTAAAATTAATTTGCAAATATCTCTGTCGGAGCCTCAGCAATTTCCTCCGATGCTTCCCCTAACATTCTTAGATAGAAATTCTTAGATAGATCCTGTCTGAACCTATGCACCAATATTTCTAATCCTTCTTCCTCATGATACAGACATACTCTTAAATAACAGAAAACTCCTCCCTTAACTCTACACCGTCCACATCCTTCTCCCTGGCGAAAATCAACAGCGAATTAAGAATAAGGGGTAGCCATTTAGAACGGAGATGAAGGAAAACGTTTTCATCCAGAGAGTTGTGAATCTGTGGAATTCTCTGCCTCAGAAGGCAGCGGAGGCCAATTCTCCGGATGCTTTTCAAAAGAGAGTTAGATAGAGCTCTTAAAGATAGGGGAGTCAAGGGATATGGGAGAAGGCAGGAACAGGGCACTGATTGTGGATAGTCAGCCATGATCACAGTGAATGGCATTGCTGGCTCGAAGGGCCAAATGGCCTACTCCTGCATCTATTGTCTATTGTCTATTGACTACTGTGATGGGAAATGACTCTGATTAGCAGATTCAATGCCATGGCTAAGCACGTTTATCTGTGGAACTTTGAGAAATTTGATGAAAGACTTTGGGAAGCACCAAGCGGAGATTGTCCCTACTGATGTTTATCGATTTATATTCAAAGTAAGTAAAAACTTAAAGAACCAGAAATATATTGGTTCAAAACGCCACTACGATGAATAGTGACACATGTGTATATTGCATTTTTCATATCTGTTTTGAAAAGTGAAATATCTCTAGATCCTCATTGCTTGTGTTATTCTAGTACAGAACTTCAATAACATGTTTATAGAACACTAGAGCAGATGGATTAAATAGAAAATAAAATACTATAAACCCGAGGAACAAAGTAATTTGTATTTATTAGGTGCTCCACAAATTGCCTAAATATTAAAACTCAGCTAATATTGTTTTTATATTCAGTAACCAGAAATGAAAATAATGAAGGAACTAGTCTTTTGGTGTAATGCTGGAGATCAACAAAATGCTTGAGAGTGTTTCACACAGAGTGTTGTCGATATATTTCATAGTGCTGAATTAGAAATCTACATTTTTATCGATTGAAAGACCAATTGAAACAGGTCCTTCAGCCCACGAGGCCACAACAACCATCACCCCTTATACGCCGTTAGCCCCCTTTAGCATCAACTCCCTACACAACACGAGAAACGTAGAGAGGCAATTAATCTAAAAAACCCACACGACATTGGCATGTGGGAGGAAATCAGAGCACCCAGAGGAAATCCATGTGGTTCAGGGAAAAATGTGGAAATTCCACACAGACAGCATCTAAGGTTAGGATTAAAGCTGGGTCTCTGGCGTCGTGAAGTTGCAGTTCTACCAGCTGTGTCATCGTGCCTCCTAGTGTTTCATTTTTCAGGATTTGCCTTGGCAAGGCCTCTCCCTCGTGGCCTTTCCTAATGTATTTTGTTGATGGCAGCTACGGTGGTCTGATGGAAGAGAGAATGCATGTTCAGAGAGGTGGATGGGGTAAAAATTAAGCAGCCTGTATTGTCTGAGCTGGTCTCAAACTTCTTGAGTGTTATTTGAGTCTGCAAAGTGGAAACTGATGCATCGTGTCTTTGGCCTATGTCTTTATATGGTGGAAGTGTTTTTCAATATCAGACGATGACTCATAGAGGCATTGAGTCCAATACCATTGGATGTAAGTGAAGATTATAACAAAATCTGTAGTTGCCAAAAATCTGAAATAGAACAACATAGAACATGGGAGAATGCTGCACAGGAACAGTCCTTTGACCCACAATGGATGTGTCCAACATGATGCTAATTTAAACTAACCAATGTTAGAGCAAAAGTGCTGGTAACACTGCCTTATAGCAGCAGATCCTAGGTAGTGCTTGGGTTTGATCCTGACTATGGGTGCTGTCTGTACGTTTTCCCCAGATGCTCTGTTTAACTTCCACATATGAAAGGTCTGTAGGTTAATTGACTTCTGTAAATTATCCCACATTTGTAGGATAGAACTCGTGTACTGGTGATCATTGGTCGGGGCAGACATGGTGGGCGGAAGGGCCTGTTTCCGTGCTGTATCTCGAAACATTGAACAGGTCAAGCCGCATCTGTGGAAGAGAAAGAGTTAAATGAGTTAAAAATAAGGGAAAAGACTACATTAGACCCTCGTGAGTAAACCAATAATGGGCCATCAACCTGAAACATAACTCTGTCCTTCCTTTAAAAAATGCTCAACTGACCTGCTGATTTCATCCAGCATTTCCCCCCTTTCATTGGAGAATAACTGTTGCTTGATTGCACATCTGATTGCTGATTGTTGAGAGTGGACTAGTAGGGAGATAATTGGCCCAGCTGAATTTGTTCCGCTCTGTGTGAAAAGGATATTCCTAGGATATGTGTTGCAAAGAATTGCAGAGGCTGGTTGAAATCGAAGAGAGACACAAAATGCTGGAGTAACTCAGCAGGACAGCAGCATCTCTGGAGAGAAGGAATGGGTGTGTCAGTCTGAAGAAGCGTCTCAACCCAAAACATCACCCATTCCTTCTCTCCAGAGATGTTGCCTGTCCCGCCGAGTTATACCTGGGATATGTTTAAAATTATCTGCAGAGGCCAGTGTAAAGCTAGACTGGAACAGGTTGGCTATGATCACAGCTAGATCAGTTTTCACCCTTCGAGCAATGATCACAAAACAAACTGCTGGATTAACTCAATGAGCCTGGCAGCGTATGTGAAGGGAGATGGCCAGACTGCATCTTGTGTCGGGACACCTCCTTCATATGTTCTGGATGTAGATGGGAAGTAGATAGAAGATGACTGGATAATCAAGATCAGCTAGGATCTTGTTTTGTCTCATAGCCTTTTTCGTATCTTATGTTCTCAACTCTGTTGAGTCCACATGAAATTTAGTTTAGTTTTGTGTCACGTGGTACTATCAAAAGCTTTTTGTTGTGTGCTAACCAGTCTGCGAAAGACTATACATGATTACAATCGTGCCGTCCATAGTGCACAGCTGTTGGAGTAGTGATTTGAAAGAGTGGAGCAATTGTAATGAGACATTTCAGCTCCACTTCTGGCACGCAGAAAGTCACCTGGCTTGGGCGCCATCTTGGAATAGTGATTTGCTTTGACTAAAGTCTACGTTCTGTGATTGTGGAGATCCCGAGATGAAGTAGAGTTGGATCACCAAGTGCGCACTCTGGCTGAATATGGTTACAAATTCTGTCAGCCTCGTTGATAAGATGGCTGTTACTGTGTAAGTCCACATCTGACATGTGGGAGTTGTTTGAAGGCCAGTTGGTTGAAGTTCAGAACAAGCATGGTCCAGTAAGGAGAACGGATAAGGGTGGCAAAGTAAAGTAAACTTGAAAGACCAACGAGGTATCATCAAACTATTGCAGAAGGGCATGATAGAAGCAATCCCAGGCAACCTGAAACTGAGGTGCTGTAACAAGAATTTTGCTCAGTCTGTGGCTTATAGCGCTGTGGCCGGTAGCGCCATGTTTAAAGCTTTGCACGACAAGTCTGAGGCCGATAGCGCTTTGTTTCCAAAGTGGGGGGGGGGGGGTCACGAGGGTTTCTCTCTCCCCCTCCCCCTCTCCCCCTCTCCCCCTCTCCTCCTCTCCCCCTCTCCTCCTCTCCCCCTCTCTCCCTCTTTCCCTCTCTCCCTCTCTCTCCCTCCCTCTCCCACCCTTTCCCTCCCTTTTCCAGCCTCTCCCTCTCACTCTCAGTCCCTCTCTCTCCCTCTCTCTTCCTCTCTCTCCCTCTCTCTCCCTCTCTCTCTCTCTCTCTCCCTCCCTCCCTTCTTGTGGTCTCTCCTGTTAATCCAGTTAGTCTTCTCTCGTGGAATAATTCGTGGAGACAGATGCCGATAACACTAAACCAAACGAAGGACAAAGACTGCGTGTCGCAGGCCTGAGCCAAGCATCGCGCTCTTTTCAGAGCGGGCGCCAGTTGTTGGCAAAGGCAAGGATGCTGGGATACTACAGTTGAATGCCGAAGGTCTGACCAGTGCTAAGATATCCATCATTGAGCAGCTAGCATAGGCGAACAAAGCGACAGGAGACACACTGCGAAACAGTGGAGAAACTCGCAATTCCTGAATTCACACCAGCTACTTTCACACCAAGTAGAAAATATGGTCCGGCCACTTTTATCAGAGATGACACGAATTGGGCTATAGGAGAGCAGTCTGCAGAAGACTCAGATCTGGAATGCCTTGCAGTGAAGGTCCAGGACGTCACCATCATCAATGTGTACAAGCCTCCCCCAGTGCATCTGGTTACAACATCCACACCAGTGTTCACCCCACCCTGTGTATATCAGGTGATTTCAACAGCCACCACACCGAATGGGGCTACTCAAGATGTAATAGTGATGGAAACAGCCTCATAGATTGGGCATCTGCCACTGACCTCACATTTCTGTATGATCCAAAGGAGCCAAACAGCTTCCATTCAGCCCGCTGGAACACTGGTACAAACCCTGACCAGTAACACAAAGAAGCATCAGCCACCAACGCGCCGCGTTCTGGTGAAGTTCCCATGGTCACAACACCGACCATCACTCATCACCACAACACCACTGGTTGCACCAACATCGAGCAAACCTGTGAAGCGGTGGAACTTCCGCAAGGCCGACTGGGACAAGTTCTAACAACTTACCAATGCAGACGCCTCTGGCCTTCCTCCCCCAGACAGTACCAACCTGGACTCTTCCTACCAAGCCTACTGCAACATGCTTATCAGTGCAGGCAAGAAAACCATCCCCTGTGGATACCATAGGGATTACATTCCATATTGGGATTGTAAATACGCTCTTCTAAGCTTATTCCCCCCTTGTCCAGTCCAATCAAAAAAGCACTGAGTCAAGCACTGGAACAACTAAACTTTATTTTTTGATTGAACAGCAAATTCCCCGATACGATACATAAACCACCATGGGTTCAATCCTTGTCTCTGCCTGGCCAATCCCTTCAGCCATGTGCAAGCTGAAACACTTCAAAAGGTCACGCAGTCCTAAGCGCTCTTCCAGAAGATCGGCCAAGGACGTCATGGGGGCTGTCTTTTATAGGTCCTTGAGGGGTCGAACTACATAGGGGTGGTCTCTTTACAATCCAATCAAACATATTAATTACATCAATACATTATTGACAGCTCCCCAAACCAATAACAGAGTCTCCCATACATTGTTTCTAGGAGAAGCTTCTGGAAGGAAGCTAACTTAACTTAATAATGCAACATTTACCCTGGAATTCAAAACAACACTGCCAGGGCTTCACACTTTGGCCAATCAACAAACAGCAGGGTAACTATCTCGCAACATTATTTACACTATTTACAATTCTGCTGCAGCGATCTAATCATATCAATGCATTTTAGTCTTCTTTGGAGGTCTTCTGCAAAAATCTCATTCATATTGACAATTGAAGAGATACTCATACATTTCTTAACCACAACACTGATCTGGGCCTAGACCTACTGGCACCTTTCAGCAGCTTATCTTATATATGCAAAAACATAGACTTGACCAAAATGGCCTAGCAATGCATGAATCCTTTACTAAATTTTGGTTCTATTCCTGCTCTGTTTTGACCAGGATTTACTGGATGATGGGTGTCAACAGCTATACGAAGATCATACTGCTGCTGGCACCAAAGAGGATTCTGAAACCACTGCCACTACATTGCTCACATACTTGGATGAGAAACGACAAGAATGCTGGATTGAGACCTTTTTTTTATTGTTTATTTAAATAGGGACAGATACAAAAACATAGATACACTTGGAACAGTCATCTGATGTATGCATCATAGTGTTTTTAGCCAAAGCTAATTCACAAGACATGTCCCTAGTACGGCTTTTGGTTAAAAATGATAATACAGATTAACATTATTTAAAATAGGGAAATGGAAATTAGATAAAAAATGGAAAAGAGAAAAAGACATACAGAGAGAGCACAGTGTAAAAACTAAATATGAGAACAAGATTGTTGTTGAATTAGCCACAATTTTGTGTTTCTTTTGAATGTGACATATGTAGGGATATATTTCAAGTGGTCTGGCAGTGAGTTCCATAATTTTGTCCCTTTTACTGAAAAGGCAGTTTGAGCAAAAGATGTTCTGCAGAAGGGGATACTACAATTGCCTTTTGACACTGCTCGGGTGGTGGATCTGGTACCACTTTGCAGTCTTGTTATTGTTTTGCACAGCAGCTGGGGAGCAGCACCATTTAGGCACCTGAAGACCAATTTAACTAAATGTAAGGAAATAAAGTTAGCAAAACTTAGGATCTTATATTTGCTTAGAATTTGACAGTGATGATACCTTATTTTTTTTTTGTCCAGGACTTTCAAGACTCGGTTATAGAGACACTCTATGGCCTTAATTGATGACTGGTGAGCCTGGGACCATGTGGTTAAGCCATAAGATATATGTGAGAGAATCATAGAATTCATGAAAAGAAAAGCAGTTAAAAGTCAAACAGTTCCTTATAATCATAAAACAGCCCAAGTTTGCCTTAATGGTTTTACACATTTTCTTAATATGACTTTTAAAGTTCAACTGATTGTCTGTAATTATTCCCAGATACGTTACCTCAGGTACTTGTTCAATGAGCTCACCATTGATTTTTATATTGAGGCGGTTTGTTAGGGGTAGTTTTTTGATGGAGAAGCAGACAGAGTTTGTCTTTTTAGTGTTTAAAGTTAAACAAGATGAGGCCAGCCAAGATGATATTTTGTCTAAGTTGGCATGTAGTTTCTCAGCCACAAAAGTACAGATTTTACCAGATGCATATACAACTGTGTCATCTGCATACATCTGTAGACCTATATCCTGACATACATCTGGCAAATCATTGATGTAGAGGCGGTTTAATCAATCGACTTCACCCACTCGACCCGTAAAGCATGGCACACAGTCAACCGCGTTACCGGCAGAGCTACATCCAAACCCGGCAAATGCCCAGTGACCGCCAACGCAATCGCATCTCAACTAGTCAAGAATGGTCGATTCACAAAGTCTGAGCATGATTTCTTGCGCGAAGTGAGGAAAGAGGTGGCCGAGTCATGCGAAACTGACAGAGTGGATACGGACCTAACAATGGCTTACACCTCCAAGGAAATAGCCACAGCACTCAAGATGTTGAAAGCAGGAAAGGCCCCCGGATCTGACAGCATACACCCGGAGTTTCTACTACATTCTGGAGGCGCTGCTACCAACTAGATCCGACAGTACCTGTCGTCCTCCATGGAGAAGTGCAAAATACCAAAGATCTGGAGTCGTGCACCAGTCATCACTGTCCCAAAGCCGAACAAGCCAAAGGATGAGACGCTGATCAACCCCATCATAGACCCACAAGCAGGCTGTTTCCGCCAAGGTTGATCTACTGCAGACCAGGTAACCCTCTTCACCCAAGACATCGAAGAGGGTTACCTGCTTTGAGGCAAATGAGAAGGCAGGAGCTATTCTTATAGATCTGACTAACTGCAAAGCTACTTCAGGTGCTGCCAGACTGGCACATGGTACGCTACATCATGGAGCTGATATCAAACCGCAGCCTTGTGCTTAAGACCAGTGATGGACAGCAGAGTCGGTTACATAGATTGAAGAATGGCGTCCCACAGGGATCCGTCTTGGCTCTGCTGCTTTACAACGTGTACATCCATGACCACCATGACCATATTTTCACTGGAAAATATGGGTATGCCGACGATCTAGCCATCCTGATGAGACACAAAGTGGAAGACAATCAAAAGCTCCTTGGTTCAAGACATGGGGACTTTGGCATTATACCTACGACAGTGGCATCTAAAGCTGAGCGAAGGCAAAACAGTGTCAACAGCATTCCATCTAAACAACAAGGAAGCTAAGTGAGAGCTAGCTGTCTTCCACGGGCACTTGGACTTCCAACAAATACCCACTTACCTCGGCATAAAGCTGGATAGGTCGCTTACATTTTGTCAACACCTGGCTGGTCTCCGCAACAAGGTCATGGCACGTAGTGGCCTCATCCGACGCCTGGCAGGAACCAGTCCATCAACTCTTCGCAACTCTGCCTTAGCTCTTGTGTATGCCCCAGCTGAGTACTGTGCACACATATGGAATGGAAGTAGACATACTAGCCTGGTAGACACGAGCCTGAACAGCACCTTGTGAACCATCACTGGGTGCCTTCAACCTACTCCAGTCGAGCAGTTCCCAATACTTGCAGGCATTCCGCCTGCAGGGATCCGAAGGCAAGCAGCAACTCTGACGCTATCTCATCATGCAATGGACCCAGATCATCTCCTCCATCAGGCTATCAGCAGAAAGCAGAGGCCACCTGACTGATGTCCCGTCACCCCTTTGCTCCACATGGAAACAGCTCCTAGCATCCTTCCAGCCAACTGAGACAAAAGCACACTGAATAACCACTAAGTGGTTACAGGCGAGGAAAGCAACCTGATCTTCACTACACAGCTACATGTCTTCACTAGATAAAAGCTGTCCAGGGTCTGACCTCCCCAGAGGAGCATAGGTGAAGCTCAACAGACTTCGTACTGGAGTTGGGCGTTTCAATGTGGAGTCCTCATGTTCAGTCTTCAATTCCAGCTTTATTTCATCCTTTAAATTTGCAATTTCACTTTCACTTTCCGATTTTTTCGTTGTTTTTTTCGATACATCTTCTTGGGATAGTGCCCTACCTGAGCCCGAGGCTTCCATCGGGCCTTTTTCTTGTTCTGCCGGTTTCTGCCTAGTAACTCGACTTTTCGGTTTTTCAGCGAGGGGGCTGCATTGCATAGACATTGCAAGTCGCGCGCCTGATGACGTCACTCACGGCAGTCGATACAGAAGCAGCAGGTAGCAGGTAGGTCACTTTCTCCCCGTTTTTTTCAGCGTTTTCTCAAGGAGCTGGCTGGTGTTGCTCCCTAGCCCTCCATGGCACCACCGGAAGTCAAATCCAAAGGGTTTCTACAGCTATATTAATAGCAAAAGGATAATGAGGGATAAAATTGGACCGTTAGAGAGACAGAATGGACAGCTATCTGCAGAGCCAAAAGAGATGGGGGAGATATTGAACAATTTATTTTCTTCGGTATTCACCAAGGAGAAGGATATTGAACTCTGTGAGGTAAGAGAAAAAAGTAGAGTAGCTATGGAAACTATGAGATTCAAAGAGGAAGTACTGACACATTTGAAAAATATAAAAGTGGATAAGTGTCCAGGTCCTGACAGGATATTCCCTAGGACATTGAGGGAAGTTAGTGTAGAAATAGCAGGGGCTATGACAGAAATATTTCATATGTCATTAGAAAGGGGAATAGTGCCGGAGGATTGGCGTACTGCGCATGTTGTTCCATTGTTTAAAAAGGGTTCAAAGAATAAACCTAGCAATTATAGACCTGTTAGTTTGACGTCAGTGGTGGGCAAATTAATGGAAAGGATACTTAGAGATAATATATATAAGCATCTGGATAAACAGGGTCTGATCAGGAACAGTCAACATGGATTTGTGCCTGGAAGGTCATGTTTGACAAACCTTCTTGAATTTTTTGAAGAGATTACTAGGGAAATTGATGAGGGTAAAGCAGTGGATGTTGTCTATCTGGATTTCAGTAAGGCCTTTGACAATGTTCCCCATGGAAGGTTGGTTAAGAAGGTTCAATCTTTGGGTGTTAATGGTGGAGTAGCAAGATGGATTCAACAGTGGCTGAATGGGAGATGCCAGAGAGTTATGGTGGATGGCTGTTTGTCAGGTTGGAAGCCGGTGACCAGTGGGGTGCCTCAGGGATCTGTGTTGGGTCCACTGTTGATTGTCATGTACATCAATGATCTGGATGATGGGGTGGAAAATTGGATAAGTAAGTATGCAGATGATACTAAGTTAGGTGGTGTTGTGGATAATGAAGTAGATTTTCAAAGTCTACAGAGAGATTTGGGCCATTTGGAAGAGTGGGCTGAAAGATGGCAGGTGGAGTTTAATGCTGATAAGTGTGAGGTGCTACATCTTGGCAGGACAAATCAAAATAGGACGTACATGGTAAATGGTAGGGAATTGAGGAATGCTGTGGAACACAGGGATCTAGGAATAACTGCATAGTTCCCTGAAGGTGGAATTGCATGTAGATAGGGTGGTAAAGAAAGCCTTTGGTGTGCTGGCCTTTATAAATCAGAGCATTGAATATAGGAGTAGGGAAGTAATGTTAACATTGTACAAGGCATTGGTGAGACCAATTCTGGAGTATGGTGTACCATTTTGGTCGCCTAATTATAGGAAGGATGTCAACAAAATAGAGAGAGTACAGAGGAGATTTACTAGAATGTTGCCTGGGTTCCAGCAACTAAGTTACAGAGAAAGGTTGAACAAGTTAGGTCTTTATTCTTTGGAGGGCAGAAGGTTAAGGGGGGACTTGATTGAGGTCTTTAAAATGATGAAAGGGATAGACGTGGATAAGCTTTTCCCATTGACGGTAGGGAAAACAAGAGGGCATGACATGAGAATTAAGGGACAGAAGTTTAGGGGTAACATGAGGGGGAACTTCTTTACTCAGAGAGTGGTGGCTGTGTGGAATGAGTTTCCAGCTGAAGTGGTGGATGTAGGATCGATTTTAACATTTAAAATTAAAGTGGATAGGTATATGGATGGGAAGGGAATGGAGGAGTATGGTCTGAGTGCAGGTAGATGGGACTAGGGGGAAATAAATGTTCGGCACGGACTGGAAGGGCCGAAAGGGCCTGTTTCCGTGATGTAATTGTTATATGGTTATTGTTATATGGTTAAAAGTGTCTCCATTGGGTCTAAAACACTTGCAAAAAGTGCCTCTATTGCTTCTAAAATGCTTCCTGAAATAGTGTCTCTATTGGTTCGAAAATGCTTGCTGAATGTGTCCCTATTCGCTCTAAAATGCTTGCTGAAAGTGTCTCTATTGGTTCTCAAATGCATGCTGAAAGATTGTCTCTATTGGTTCTAAAATGCTTGCTGAAGGTGTCTATTGGTTCTAAAATGCTTGCAGAAGGTGTCTATTGGTTCTAAAATGCTTGCAAAAAGTGTCTATTGGTTCTAAAATGCTTGCAGAAAGTGTCTATTGGGTCCACAATGGTTGCAGAAAGCGTCAATTGGGTCTAAAATGGTTGCAGGAAGTCTCTATTGGGTCTAGAATGGTTGCAGAAAGTGTCTTTATTGGGCCTAAAAGGGTTGCAGAAAGTGTCTCTATTGGGTCTAAAATGGTTGCAGAAACTGTCCCTATTGGGTCTAAAATGGTTGCAAAAAGTGTCTCGATTGGGTCTAAAATGGTTGCAGAAAGTGTCTCTATTGGGTCTAAAATGGTTGCAGAACGTGTCTATTGGGTCTAAAATGGTTGCAGGAAGTCTCTATTGGGTCTAAAATGGTTGCAGGAAGTCTCTATTGGGTCTAAAATGGTTGCAGAAAGTGTCTTTATTGGGCCTAAAAGGGTTGCAGAAAGTGTCTCTATTGGGTCTAAAATGGTTGCAGAAACTGTCTCTATTGGGTCTAAAATGGTTGCAGAAAGTGTCCCTATTTGGTCTAAAATGCTTGCAAAACATGTCTCTATTGGGTCTAAAAGGCTTGCAAAAAGTATCTCTAATGGGTCTAAAATGCTTGCAAAATGTGTCTGTTCAAAAATGCTTGCAAAAAAGTGTCTGTTGGTTCAAAAATACTTGCAAAAAAGTGTCTCTATTGGTTCTAAAATGCTTGTAAAAAAGTGTCTCTATTGGTTCTAAATGCTTGCAAAAAGCATCTATTGGTTCCAAATGCTTGCAAAAAGTGTCATATGGTTCTAAAATGGTTGCAAAATGTGTCTATTGCTTCTAAAAATTTGTCTATGGGTCTAAATGGTTGCAGAAAGTGTCTATTGGGTCTACAATGGTTGCAGAAAGTGTCTATTGGGTCTAAAATGGTTGCAAAAAGTGTCATATGGTTCTAAAATGGTTGCAAAATGTGTCTATTGCTTCTAAAATGCTTGCAAAATGTGTCACTATTGGTTCTAAATGCTTGCAAAAAGTGTCTCTATTGGTTCTAAAATGTTTGCAAAAAGTGTCTATTGGTTCTAAAATGGTTGCAAAAAGTGTCTATTGGGTCTAAAATGGTTGCAGAACATGTCTATTGGGTCTACAATTGTTGCACAAAGTGTCTATTGGGTCTAAAATGGTTGCAGAAAGTGTCTATTGGGTATAAAATGGTTGCAGGATGTGTCTATTCGGTCTACAATGGTTGCAGAAAGTCTCTATTGGGTCTACAATGGTTGCAGAAAGTGTCTCTATTGGATCTAAAAGGGTTGCAGAAAGTGTCTCTATTGGGTCTAAAAGGGTTGCAGAAAGTGTCTCCGTTGGGTCATAAATGTTCACAGAAACAGTCTCTATAGGGTCTAAAATGGTTGCAGAAGGTGTCTCTATTAGGTCTAAAATGGTTGCAGAAAGTGCCTATTGGGTCTAAAATTGTTGCAGAAAGTGCCTATTGGATCTAAAATGGTCGCAGAAAGTGTCTATTTGGTCTAAAATTGTTGCAGATAGTGTCTATTGTGTCTAAAATGGTTGCAGAAAGTGTCTGTATTGGGTCTAAAATGCATCCAAAAAGTGTCTCTATTGGGTCTAAAAAATTGTATAAATTGTCTGTTGGTTCAAAAATACTTGTATAAATTGTCTGTTGGTTCAAAAATGCTTGTATAAAGTGTCTGTTGGTTAAAAAATGCTAGCAAAAATTATCTGTTGGTTCAAAAATGCTTGCAAAAAGTGTCTGTTGGTTCAGAAATACTTGCAAAAAGTGTCTGATTGGTCAAAAATGCTTGCAGAAAGTCTCTATTGGTACTAAAATGCTTGCAAAAAGTGTCTCTATTGGTTCTAAATGCCTACAAAAAGTGTCTCTATTGGTTCTAAAAGGCTTGCAGAAGGTGTTTCTATTGGTTCTGAAAAGGTTGCAGAAAGTGTCTCTATTGGGTCTAAAATGGTTGCAAAAAAATGTCTCTATTGGGTCTAAAATGGTTGCAAAAAGAGTCTCCATTGGTTCTAAAATGCTTGCAAAAAGTGTCTCTATTGATTCTAAAATGCTTGCAGGAAGTGTCTATTGGGTCTAAAATGGTTGCAGAAAGTGTCTCTATTGGGTCAAACATGGTTGCACAAAGTGTCTATAGGGTCTAAAATGATTGCAGAAAGTGTCTATTGGGTCTACAATGGTCGCAGGAAGTGTCTATTGGGTCTAAAATGGTTGCAGAAAGTGTCTATTGGGTCTAAAATGGTTGCAGAAAGTGTCTATTGGGTCTGCAATGGTTACAGAAAGTGTCTATTGTGTATACAATGGTTGCAGAAAGTGTCTATTGGGTCAAAAATGTTGCAGAAAGTGTCTATTGGGTCTGCAATGGTTGCAGAAAGTGTCTATTGTGTATACAATGGTTGCAGAAAGTGTCTATTGGGTCAAAAATGGTTGCAGAAAGAGTCTATTGGGTCTAAATTGGTTGCAGAAAGAGTCTATTGGGTCTAAATTGGTTGCAGAAAGTGTCAATTGCATTTAAAATGGTTGCAGAAAGTGTCTATTCAGTCTAAAATGGTTGCAAAAAGTGTCTCTATTGGGTCTAAAATGGTTGCAGAAAGTGTCTCTATTGGTTATAAAACGCTTGCAAAAAGTGTTTATTGGTTCTATAATGCTTGGAAAAAGTGTCCCTAGTGATTCTAAATGCAAAAAGTGTCTCTATTGGTTCTAAAAGGCATGCAGAAGGTGTATCTATTGGTTCTAATAAGGTTGCAGAAAGTGTCCCTATTGGGTCTAAAATGCTTGCAAAAAGTGTCTATCGGTTCCAAATACTTTCAAAAAGTGTATCTATAGGTTCTAAAAGGCTTGCAGAAGGTGTCTCTATTGGTTCTGAAAAGGTTGCAGAAAGTGTCTCTATTGGGTCTAAAATGGTTGCAGAAACTGTCTCTATTGGGTCTAAAATGGTTCCAAAAAGTGTCTCTATTGGGTCTAAAATGGTTGCAAAAAGTGTCTTGATTGGTTCTAAAATGCTTGCAAGAAGTGTTTCTATTGATTCTAAAATGCTTGCAGAAAGTGTCTCTATTTATTAAAATGCTCTCAGAAAGAGTGTCTCTATTTGTTCAAAAATGATTGCAAAAATCGTCTCCTTGGTTCAGATATGCTTGCTAAAAGTGTCTGATGGTTCAAAAATGCTTGCAAAAAGTCTCTATTGGTAATAGAATGCTTGCAAAAAGTGTCTCTATTGGTTCTAAAATACAAAAAGTGTCTCTATTGGTTCTGAAATGCTTGCAAAATGTGTATCTATTGTTTCTAAAATGCTTGCAAAAAGTGTCTCTATTGGTTCTAAATGCAAAAAGTGTCTCTATTGGTTCTAAAGGGCTTGCAGAAGGTGTCTCTATTGGTTCTAAAAAGGTTGCAGAAAGTGTCTCTATTGGGTCTATTGGGTCTAATTGGGTCTATTGTGTCTATTTTGTCTAAAATGGTTGCAGAAATTGTCTATTGGGTCTGGAATGGTTGCAGAAAGTGTCTATTGTGTATACAATGGTTGCAGAACATGTCTATTGCATGAAAAATGGTTGCAGAAAGTGTCTATTGGGTCTAAATTGGTTGCAGAAAGTGTCAATTAGGTTTAAAATGGTTGCAGAAAGTGTCTATTCAGTCTAAAATGGTTGCAAAAAGTGTCTCTATTAGGTCTAAAATGGTTGCAAAAAGTGTCTCTATTGGTTATAAAACGCTTGCAAAAAGTGTTTATTGGTTCTATAATGCTTGCAAAAAGTGTCTATTGGTTGAAAAATGCTTGCAAAAAAGTGTCTATTGGGTCCAAAATGGTTGCAGAAAGTGTCTACTGGGTCTAAATTGGTAGCAGAAAGTGTCTATTGGGTCTAAAATGGTTGCAGAAAGTGTCTATTGGGTCTAAAATGGTTGCAGAAAGTGTCTATTGGGTCTAAAATGGTTGCAGAAAGTATCTATTGAGTCTAAAATGGTGCAGAAAGTGTCTATTGGATCTAAAATGGTTGCAGAATGTGTTTCTATTGGTTCTAAAATTATTGCAAGAAGTGTCTCTATTGATTCTAAAATGCTTTCAGAAAGTGTCTTTTGGGTCTAAAATGATTGCAAAAAGTGTCTATTGGGTCTAAATGGTTGCAGAAAGTGTCTATTGGGTCTACAATGGTTGCAGAAACTTTCTATTGATTTGAAAATGCTTGCTGAAAGAATGTCTCTATAGGTTCTAAAATGCTTGCTGAAAGACTGTCTCTATTGGTTCTAAAATGCTTGCAAAAAGTGTCTCTATTGGTTCTAAAATGATTGCAAAGAGTGTCTATATTGGCTCTAAAATGCTTGCAAAAAAGTGTCTATTCATTCTAAAATGCTTGCAGAAGGTGTCGCTATTGGTTCTAAAATGCTTGCAGAAGGTCTCTCTATTGGTTCTCAAATGCTTGCAAAAAGTGTCTCTATTGGGTCTAAAATTCTTGCGAAAAGTGTCTCTATTGGTTCTAAAATGCTGCCTGGCCAGAGTAACTGAACTGACAGCCAAATAATCCACTCTGCCCACGATGTCCATACTAACCAGCTGGAAACCTGTCCCTTTGACCCACAACACACATACTAGCGCATATACAGTGGCTTGCAAAAGTATTCATACCCCTTAAACTTTTCCACATTTTGTCACGTTACAACCAAAAAACGTAAATGTATTTTATTGGGATTTTATGTGATAGACCAACACAAAGTGGTGCATAATTGGGAGGTGGAAGGAAAATGATACATGGTTTCCAAATTTTATTACAAATAAAAAACTGAAAAGTGTGGCGTGCAAAAGTATTCAGCCCCCCAGAGTCAATACTTTGCAGAACCACCTTTCGCTGCAATTACAGCTGCAAGTCTTTTGGGGTATGTCTCTACCAGCTTTGCACATCTCGATACTGAAATTTTTGCCCATTCTTCTTTGCAAAATAGCTCAAGCTCAGTCAGATTGGATGGAGAGCGTCTATGAACAGAAATTGTAAAGTCTTGCAAGAGATTCTCAATTGGATTTAGGTCTGGACTTTGACTGGGCCATTCTAACACATGAATATGCTTTGATCTAAACCATTCCATTGTAGCTCTGGCTGTATGTTTAGGGTTGTTGTCCTGCTGGAAGGTGAACCTCCGCCCCAGTCTCAAGTCTTTTGCAGACTCTAACAGGTTTTCTTCCAAGATTGCCCTGTATTTGGCTCCATCCATCTTCCCATCAGCTCTGACCAGCTTCCCTGTCCCTGCTAAAGAAAAGCAACCCCACAGCATGATGCTGCCACCACCATGTTTCACAGTGGGGATGGTGTGTTCAGGGTGATATGCAGTGTTAGCTTTCCACCACACATAGCGTTTTGCATTTATGCCAAAAACTTCTATTTTGCTCTCATCAGACCAGAGCACCTTCCTCCACATGTTTGTTGTGTCCCCCACATGGCTTGTGGCAAACTGCAAGCGGGACTTCTTATGGCTTTGTTTGAACAATGGTTTTCTTCTTGCCACTCTTCCATAAAGACCCGATTTGTGGAGTGCACGACTAATAGTTGTCCTGTGGACAGATTCTCCCACCTGAGCTGTGGATCTCTGCAGCTCCTCCAGAGTTACCACGGGCCTCTTGGCTGCTTCTCTGATCAATGCTCTCCTTGCCCGGCCTGTCAGTTTAGGTGGACGGCCATGTCTTGGTAGGTTTGCAGTTGTGCCATACTCTTTCCATTTTCGGATGATGGATTGAACAGTGCTCCGTGAGATGTTCAAAGCTTGGGATATTTTTTTATAACCAAACCCTGCTTTAAACTTCTCCACAACTTTATCCCTTACCTGTCTGGTGTGTTCCTTGGGCTTCATGATGCCCAAGGAACATTGTTTGTTCATTAATGTTCTCTAACAAACCTCTGAGGCCTTCACAGAACAGCTGTATTTATACTGAGATTAGATTACGCACAAGTGGACTCTATTTACTAATTAGGTGACTTCTGAAGGCAATTGGTTGCACTGGATTTTATTTAGGGGTATCAGAGTAAAGGGGGCTGAATACTTTTGCACGCCACACTTTTCAGTTTTTTATTTGTAAAAAGATTTGAAAACCATGTATCATTTTCCTTCCACTTCACAATTATGCGCCACTTTGTGTTGGTCTATCACATAAAATCCTAATAATATACATGTACGTTTGTGGTTGTAACGTGACAAAATGTGGAAAAGTTCAAGGGGTATGAATACTTTTGCAAGCCACTGTATATATATACACAGACTAAACATACACATATGTTACAGAGAAAGGTTGAACAAGTTAGGTCTTTATTCTTTGGGGCGCAGAAGGTTAAGGGGGGACTTGATTGAGGTCTTTAAAATGATGAAAGGGATAGACAGTTGACGTGAATACGTTTTACCCATTGAGGGTAGGGAAGATTCAAACAAGAGGGCATGACATGAGAATTAAGGGACAGAGGTTTCGGGGTAACGTGAGGGGGAACTTCTTTACTCAGAGGGTGGTGGCTGTGTGGAATCAGCTTCCAGCAGAAGTGGTGGAGGCAGGATCGATTTTAACATTTAAGAGTAAAGTGGATAGGTATATGGACGTGAAGGGAATGGAGGGGTATGGTCTGAGTGCAGGTAGATGGGACTAGGGGAAAACAAATGGTCGGCACGGACTGGAAGGGCCGAGAGGGCCTGTTTCCGTGCTGTAATTGTTATATGGTTATATGGTTATACGAAACAAACAATAATAGTGCAAAAAGACAAAAGCAGTGCCCTTAAGTCTATGCAGTTCAGGTTATTTGGAGGTTGCAGCGTTTAATAGCTTGTTGGCTCCATCACACTCCCTGAACCACACTAGTTTTCAACCCAATATTGGTGCCCCGCAAGACTGAATTCTAAGCCCCTTACTATACTCCCTATACACTCAGAACTCTGTGGGGTGGGTGGGCAGGGGGGGGGGGGGGGGGGGGGGGGGGGGGGGGGGGGGGGGGGGATGTCTATTATATATGATAAACTGTTCTGTGTCCATAACTCTCCACAATTTCTGGGAGAACAGTTGTTATACTAAGTCATGCTGCATCGTCATAGAATGCTTTCTCTGACGCATCTGTGGAAATTGGTAAGAGACAAATTTCAATAGTCTTCATATTGGGCTAAGAATACTTGAGGAAGAGAAAAGAAGGATGATATGCTGACAGGAGGAAGGAATCTAGGAGGAATAAAAAAGGACAGGAACCCAAAAGCCAAAGAAAAAAGTGGAAAAGTTAATGATTGGTTTGGTTCTTCCAGCCAGGTTCCAAATAAGTTATCATGCGGTACTGTTTTTGTTAATCACAGTGAGCACTGACAGGTTTTCGGAAAAAGCAGAAGTCCTGAACATAATGGCTGAGCTCTGCCAATGATTCCCTGGCTGGATTCCATCGTGGACTCCCCATGGCGTCCGTCGATGGGACAAGAGCTTGCCAAGATTGCCCAGCAGTTCCCCAAGAACCTGCTCCCAGATTCTATACCAACGATCCACACGCACATTCATTTGAATGGGGATCAGAGAACTGCAGGAATCAAAAAATACAGCAAGTTACATATAATGATTATCAGTGTCTTGTTTACTTATGTAAATATGGCTTTAATGTTCTTTAGCTGCCTGCTTTAAATTATATATATTTTTTAAAGGTTTTAGCTATTTCTGATAGAGTCATCGACTCACACAGTGTGGAAACAGGCCCTTTGGCCCAACTTGCCCAACATGTCCCATCTACACTAGTCCCACCCACCCTCTAAACCTGTCCGATCCATATACCTGTTTCTTGAGCATTGCAATAATCCCTGCCTCAACTACCTTCTCGGGCAGCATTCACCCACCACCCTTTGCATGAAAATGTTACCCGTCAGACTCCAACGAAACCTTTCTCCCTTCACCTTGAACCAATTTGTCTGGTTCTCGATTCCCCCACTCTGGACATGAGATTCTGTGCATCCACCTGATCTATTCCTCTCATGAGTTTATACGCCACTATAAGATTACCCCTCATCCTCTTGCACTCCAGAGAATAGACTCCCAACCTACTCAACCTCTCCCTATACTGCCCTACTTTGACAAAAGGAAGCAACTGACAGAAAGGTGTTTTCTTGTAAATGATGAAAACGTGCTTTTCTTTCAGCTCTCTGTGATGGAATTTCTTACTTCTCTGGTATAAATATTTTCAAATTGTACACAGAGAAGACTTATTTTGTTCACCATTGTGTAGAGCATATCTCAAATACCCTAAAACAAGCAATAACTAAATTTTAACAAAATTGTCAGTTGCTTCCTTTCGTCAAATTAGGGCAGTATAACTCAGACCTTTGAGTCCAGGCAAAACAGATGGTATCATAGGCAGGGAAGATAGTTATCGAATTACAACAGAATCAAATGGGTCAAGAAATGACACATTACATTGAATTCAGGTGTGTGCGATGTTGCAGTTTGGAAAGTCAATCCAGGATAGGATGTGAATGGTAGGACCCTGGGGAGTGTGTGTAGGGACCTGGGTGTATAACTACATAGTTATCTGAAAGTGGCATGACATGGGACATGGTGGTGAAAAAGATGCTGACCTTCTTCAGTCAGAGGATTGAGTATCGAGATCGGGATGTTACGTTGCAGTCGTACAAGATTTAGGTGAGGCTGCACTTGGGGTATCGTGTCAATTTTGGTCCCCGGACTATAGAAAAGATACTATTAAGCAGGAAAGTGTGGAGAAAAGATTTCCAAGAATTTTGCCAGGAATTTTGAAGGACCGAATTATAGGGAGAGATTTGGAAAGCTGATTCCATGGAGTCTAGGGGACTGAGTTATCTTAAAGAGGAGTGTAAAACCACGAGGGTGAATGTTTTCCATGGTTGGGAAGTCATCAAGAACTAAAGGGCAAGGTGAGAAGGAAAAGATTTAATAGCAACCGGAGGGCCAAGGTTTTATTTGCACAGAAGATGTCTTGTATATATAGTGCCTTGCAAATGTTTTCATACCCCTTGAACTTTTCCACATTTTGTCACGTTACAACCACAAACGTAAATGTATTTTATTGGGATTTTATGTGATAGACCAACACAAAGTGGCGCATAATTGTGAAGTGGATGGAAAATGATACATGGTTTTCAAATTTTTTTACAAATAAAAAACTGAAAAGTGTGGCATGCAAAAGTATTCAGCCCCCTTTACTCTGATACCCCTAAATAAAATCCAGTGCAACCAATTGTCTTCAGAAGTCGCCTAATTAGTAAATAAATCCACTTGTGTGTAATCTAATCTCAGTATAAATACAGCTGTTCTGTGAAGGCCTCAGAGGTTTGTTGGAGAACATT
This sequence comes from Okamejei kenojei, assembly GCA_035221665.1. Taxonomy (NCBI): domain Eukaryota; kingdom Metazoa; phylum Chordata; class Chondrichthyes; order Rajiformes; family Rajidae; genus Okamejei; species Okamejei kenojei. The sequence continues at coordinate 16,265,257 of CM069132.1, read as the reverse complement.
AGTGTACAAACAGCATCATGAAGCCCAAGGAACACACCAGACAGGTCAGGGATAAAGTTGTGGAGAAGTTTAAAGCAGGGTTAGGTTATAATAAAATATCCCAAACTTTGAACGGAGCACTGTTCAGTCCATCATCCGAAAATTGAAAGAGTATGGCACAACTGCAAACCTACTAAGACATGGCCGTCCACCTAAGCTGACAGGCCTCGCAAGGAGAGCATTGATCAGAGAAGCAGCCAAGAGGCCCATGGTGACTCTGGAGGAGCTGCAGAGATCCACAGCTCAGGTGGGAGAATCTGTCCACAGGACAACTATTAGTCAAGCACTCCACAAATCGGACCTTTATGGAAGAGTGGCAAGAAGAAAGCCATTGTTGAAACAAAGCCATAAGAAGTCCCATTTGCAGTTTGCCACAAGCCATGTGGGGGACACAGCAAACATGTGGAGGAAGGTGCTCTGGTCTGATGAGACCAAAATTGAAGTTTTTGGCCTAAAACTAACACTGCATATCACCCTGAACACACTATCCCCACTGTGAAACATGGTGGTGGCAGCATCATGCTGTGGGGATGCTTTTCTTCAGCAGGGACAGATAAGCTGGTCAGAGTTGATGGGAAGATGGATGGAGCCAAATACAGGGCAATCTTGGAAGAAAACCTGTTAGAGTCTGCATAGGACGAGACTGGGGCGGAGGTTTACCTTCCAGTAGGACAATGACCCTAAACATACAGCCAGAGCTACAATGGAATGGTTTGGATCAAAGCATATTCATGTGTTAGAATGGCCCAGTCAAAGTCCAGACCTAAATCCAATTGAGAATCTCTGGCAAGACTTGAAAATTGCTGTTCACAAACGCTCTCCATCCAATCTGACTGAGCTTGAGCTATTTTGCAAAGAAGAATGGGCAAACATTTCAGTCTCTAGATGTGCAAAGCTGGTAGAGACATACCCCAAAAGACTTGCAGCTGTAATTGCAGCGAAAGGTGGTTCTGCAAAGTATTGACTCAAGGGGGCTGAATACTTTTGCACGCCACACTTTTCAGTTTTTTATTTGTAATAAAATTTGGAAACCATGTATCATTTCCCTTCCACTTCACAATTATGCACCACTTTGTGTTGGTCTATCACATAAAATCCCAATAAAATACATTTACGTTTGTGGTTGTAACGTAACAAAATGTGGAAAAGTTCAAGGGGTATGAAAACAAAGTGGGACAGGCTCAAGATCCTGGTGCGATGCGATGTCTCACCTCTAACAGCAGCAGAAGCAGGCAAACGATCGCCGAGCTTGGCCTGGGGCTCACGGCCGTTGCAGTCCGGACCTGCCCCCACTTCTACTCCCAGAGAGGGGCCAAGAAAATTGAAGATATGCACATAAATGCAGAAACTCAGCAGGACCGGCAGCATCTCTGGAGAGAAGGAATGAGTGACGTTTCAGGTCAAGACCCTTCTTTCAGACGGAAGAACCCGAAACATCACCCATTCCTTCCCAACCTGAAACATCCCCCATTCCTTCTCTCCAGAGATGCTGCTGGTCACGCTGAGTTACTCCTGCATTTTGCATCCATCTTCAAATGACGTCACGCGCTCCAGATGGCTGTGCGGTCGAATTAAGTTGCGCGCGACCTTCGCTGGACCGTCATGGCTCAACGCGACCACGAGGTAAAGGAAAGGTTGAGAGGGATTATGGGATAGAGGTAAAGGAAAGGTTGAGAGGGATTATGGGATCAAAGGGGGCTAATGGAACTGGCATCTTGGTCGGCATGGACGAGCTGGGCCGAAGGGTCAGTTTCCTTGTTGTATGATTCCATGATGCCATTGACATCAGCCTTCCAGATCTAGAATAGGTCCCAAGGCTGAATGGCATCCTGTTTCTAAGTTGAATGTCCGTAACTAGTTGTTTGTGCCGATGAGGAATGCTGGGCCTCACCCAGGAAGTTCTGGGCCATTGGTACAATTGCATGAATAATATCATTTCTCAAATGCAAGTCTTTGCTTGTTTGAAGCTAGCAGTCAAGCTTGTAGCTTAATAATAGAGCAGCTGAGATGCAAGTATACTAGTTGAACACTAATTAGATCAATATAACACTTAAAGAACTGAGCTCCCTGGGAATCCCTGGACGACTGGCTAAAATATTCTGCCCACACAACTTTAAAGTGGTAACGATGCAATTGAAAATGGCTTAATAACATCAAGGATGCCCAATGGCAATGCCTTGTGGAATTGCATTGTATTTGCACACAAGACTCTTGGCACAAGGAATGAGAAGCATTTGGTTTTACACTCAGGAGGGAGAGCTTTATCCTGTCGTAAAGTGCCAGCATTTGTCCATGTCAGGTGAAAACACCCAATGTATTCTGTGGCTGAAGAATGAAGAATGCAAGTTCAAAGTGACATGATTTGATTTGATAAGAAGCCACATCTCGTTGATTAGAGAGCGGAGTTTGTGGTAGGAACCAAACAAATGATGTCAACCTTCCCAATATGTATATTCCAAAAAAATAATGTTTTCCAGTGCTAGATGGGAAGGTACATTGGCATTGCTATTGGAGCTGCTGCTTCCCAACCCCAGCAATCCTGTGCAGTAGATGTGGAAAACAGATAGAGTCATTGCAGAGGCCTGGAAAACTGAATGAAAGATATGATTTTAAATAGCAGGTGGGAATGATAAACTCAAGAAATTAAGTAACCCTATGATATAATCAAATGTTGAGAATGAAGCCATTGGATTGTTGCAATGACCAATATGGTTCACTAACGTTCTTCGGGCTGGGAATCCATCGCCCTTATTCTCGCTGGCCCCTCCAGACTCATCAGTCTGCTTGACTTTTAAATGCCTTCTAAAATGGCTCCGAAAACTACTCACTTTGGAGAGGATCCAGAGGAGAAAGATTCCAGGAATGAGTAAGTTAACCTATGATGAGCATTTGTCGGCACTGGACCAGTGCTCGCTGGAGTTTAGAAGAATGAAGGGGGACCTTATTGAAAAAATACAGAATAGTGAAAGGCCTAGATAGAGTGGATGTGGGGAGGATGTTTCCACTAATGGGAGAGCCTAGGACTAGAGATCATTGCCTCAGAATTAAAGGACGTTCTTTGTATTCACGTATAATATCTAATTTGATTGCATAGCACGCAGCCAAAAACATTATTTTCAATATGTGACAATAATAAGACTAAATCTCAGTGTTATTCAGTGAAAGGTATGGGCAGGATGGGTTTTGGGAGGAACATGTGTCAGATTTGAAGGTCTTGACATCTCTGTGAATTGGCCAATTTTGCAAATTGTAAATTGTCCCTGGTGTGTACGATAGTGCTAGCGTACAGGGTGATCGCTGGTCGGCGTGGACTCAGTGGGCCAAAATGCTTGATCCTTGCCGTATGTCTAAAATCTGAAGAATAAAGACTGGTTATGGCCAATGTGGTCATCTTAGTTGAGTTTAGTTTTCGAGATACAGCACAGAAACAGGCCCACTGAGCCCACACAGACCAGAGATCCCCACACATTAAAACTATCTTACAAACACTAGGAACAATTTACACATACACCAAGCCAATTAGCCTACAAACCTGTACATCTTTGGAGTGTAGGAGGAAACCGAAGATCTCGGAGAAAACCCACGTGATCACGGGAGAATGTACAAACTCCGTGCAGGCAGCACCCGTAGTCAGGATCGAACCCGGGTCTCCGGCGCTGCAAGCGCTGTAAGGCAGCAACTCTACCGCTGCACCACTGTGGTTGCCCTATAATCTATTGCACAAGTGACACCCTAAAGGGCCTGTCCCACTTGGCGACTGTCGGCATCATTGACTGACGTTTCAGGTCACCGAAAAATTTGTGGCGTGACGCAGCAGGGATGCAGCAGTAATGCGGCGCGATGATGTATGACACGTGGTGTTTTTTCAAGTGTCACAACATTTTTTTGGCGCCGCTGGATTTTGAAATGTTCAAAATCATTTGCCGACATTGATATGAAATAAATCTCCAAGTGGGGCATGCCCTTAAATCTCTTGATGATTGCAACCGTGGGAACTCTGTTCATCACAGGGCGCAGAATAGCTTCCTGCTTCTGTTACTTTTGGTTGCCTAATATTATGGCCATAGATTTATTGTATTATATACTATTATATATTATTTTGGCAGCACAATGGCACAACTGGTGTAATTTCCTCCTCACAGCCCCAGAGGCCTGGGTTTGATCCTCACCTTGGGTGCTGTCTGAGTGTGGAGTTTGCACGTTCTTTCTGTGATTGCCAGGGTTTTCTAATTTCCACATCCCAAATACATGCAGGTTTGTTGGTTAATTAGCCTCTGTAAATTGCCCCTCATGTGTAGGGAGTATAGGCAAACATAGGACTAATGTGTACGGTGTATTGAATGTTTGGCATGGACTCAGTGGACTGAAGAGCCTGTTTCCACACTGCATCTTTCAATCGATTCAATTCGCTCTCTGGCAGGGGGTACAGACTTGACTAGAAAACTGTGATGAAAATGTCTGCCCCTGAAATCACATGAAGGATGAGAGGCCAATCTGTTAACCGCCATGTTACCTGGTTTGGGCATTGGTATTTTTCTGATCTTCTGTCAAATATCTGAGCACACTTCATCACATCAAAAGTTCTGTAGATGCAAGTTGGTGATATTGAAGTTTGAACAAATTACAAGGCTGCTTTCCGGCCCTTAGCTGGATTGATGCAATGCTGTGAGTGAAATTCACAGCTTTGCTAATTCTACTGCTGATCATACAGTAAGAAATACCTGCTCCTGTTTGCAAGACGGATCCATCAGGCTTAAGGCAAGATTTTCTTGCTATCTGTTACTGAGCCAACGACAACAAGCTGAGTTTCTCTCGTTTGTTTCATTAATACGTGTTGACATTCTGCACATTGAGATACAACTGTGCCCCTGCGCTTAGAAAGTTCATGAAAAGTGTCTCTGATTCCAATAACAACACACTTAAACGAACCAGGAAGATAACAGTGGGGATCAGCAGATCAACTTTCACTCAGTCTCAGATACATGTATCTGTTGTGAGAAAGCTGTTGTGAGTATTAGAATCTAACTGAAAGCTGAAAGATTTTTGTTTCACAATGGTATTGAGAACTATTGAGATGAGGTGGGAAGAAAGATGTAAGAAAGCTCATTCCAGATTTCACTGGAATAAGTGTAGGAAGGAACTGCAGATGAATAAGTGAATAAGTTTATTGGCCAAGTATTCACATATAAGGAATTTGCCTTGGTGCTCTGCCCGCAAGTGACAACATGACATACAGTGACAGTTAAGAATGATAAATATAACATAAACATTAATAATAAATTATTTGCTGGTTTATACCGAAGGTAAACAGAAAATTGTGACTATCTCAATTGGAATAAGCTTCAGCAAACAATCCTGTCATTTTTATTTCTTCATACCCCTACAAAAATCAGGGGAGTGGGCTCATTACCTGCCGTGCAGTTTGAGTTTCCTTCGCATTGATGAACAATGGGCTACATACTTGTAGCTACTCAAATACTGGACTTATGGAACTTCAGCAGAAGTCCCATAAGTCCAGATATTTGCAAAACTCCTGTTCTTGGATTAATTGTCGATGTTTGGTACATTTCTTTACGTGTTAATGCAGTGAGCAACAGGGCACCGCAGAGCAGGAGTTGCTGACTTACAGCGCTGGAGACCTGGGTTCGATCCTGACTATGGGTGTGGTATGCATGGAGTTTGTACGTTCTCCCTGGGACCCGCTTGGCCTTTCTCTGCATGCTCCGTTTTCCTTTCCACACTCCACAGATATGCAGGTTTGCAAGATAATTGGCTTCTGTACATTGTTAATTTCCCTTAGGATAGTGGTAGTGTGCGACGATCACTGGTTGGGGCAGACTCGGTGGGCCGAAGGGCCTGTTTCCATGCTGTATCTCTAAAGCCTAAAGTCTAAAGTTTAAAAGTCTAAAGTTGAATACTGAGGGGCATATTTTTGACATGACAACTAAAAACCTACTGCTTATGTTGAAAATAGTAGTTTAGTAAACTTTAATGTCAGCTTATGTTGAAAATGATAGTTTAGTGTCAGCTTTATACCTCTAAATCAAATAATTAGATCTTGAGCTTGAATTCTATGCTGATGCTCGGGTGTAGTACCAAGAGTGCAGAATTGCACTCTGTTAAAATCATGCCAAGTTTGTGTCTTGGTGACATATACTGCTGTGTTCATCAAGGAAGGTTAGGAAGCTTCCCTTGCATTTGTCATTCAAATCTATTCCATTAAAACAGATTGGCTTGCCATTCTGGCCGGCCTTAATTGGTCTTTGTCTTTTCTTTCCTCCAACCCTTCACCCCCCCCCCACTCCCCCACCATCCCCCCAATAAAATAAAGTGAACTGCTTCGGGAGGTACCAAGGTATTGCATGATCAATGTTCTCTCCTTTCTCACTCGGTATCCTACACAATGAACACATGTTCTTTCTTCATTTATGTAGGAAGGAACTGCAGATGCTGATTTATACTGAAGATAGACACAAAATGCTGGAGTAACTCAGCGGGACAGGCAGCATCTCTGGAGAGAAGGAATGGGTGACATTTTGGCTCGAGACCCTTCTTCAAACACAAAATGTCACCCATTCCTTCTCTCCAGAGATGCTGCCCGTCCTGATGAGTTACTCCAGCATATCGTGTCTATCTTATTTCTTTACGTCCTTTGTATACTTAAGATTAGCTCTTTTGCTGGACTACCTGCTGAACTTTGGTTCAGTTTCTTGAAGACTGTCAATCACCATTGTTGGGACTGCTGGGAATTCTGCCAATTTGACTGCACCAAGTTAGACCGCATATTTGTCCAGTAAGGTTTTTTCTTTAACAGAGGTTTTGTTTGTGCAGAACAGACATACAACTTGCATTTATATTTTCAAGTGCAAAGTACAACAGATTCCGCCAACTTGAAATGAGAACTTAAAGTGTTGCAAGTACTCACCATGACAAACGCCATCTGCGGGAAAACAAAGTTAACATGTCAGGTAAACTTCATCCTAACTTTTTTTGATACAAGCTCACCCTCTGAGTTGTTAAACCTATTTCTCTCTCAAGAGTCAAGAATGTTTTATTGTCATATGTCCCAGACAGAACAGTGAAATTATTACTTGCAGCAGCACAACAGAATATGTAAACATAGTACTCCAAACAACATGAATAATTAAAGTGTTCAGTATGTGTAGAATTTTTTTTTACGAGTAGTTATATGTGTGTGTAGATATATGTGTATGTAAATATATGTGTGTGGATATATATGTGTGTAGATATATGTATGTGTGTAGGTACAGTATATATGTGTGCGTGTGTACAATACGATATAACTTTATTTCTCCCAGGAGGGAAATTGATCTGCCAACAGTCATAAAAAACACAAATTACATGAAACATGAAATTAAAGTGACGAGTGGAAATGCTTGGGGAATGTGTAAAGATTGGGGAGAGGGGTGGGGGGGAGGGGAATCAGCCTCAGTCTACCCCACGACAGAAGGGGGGGGAGTTGTAACGTTTGTTAGCCACAGGGAAGATGGATCTCCTGTGCGGTTCTGTCCTGCATCTTGGTGCAACCAGTCCGTTGCTGAAGGTACTCGACAGGTTGACCAGTGTGTCATGGAGGGGGTGAGTCAAACTCCGCCCCAGGATAGAGCCAGCATTCCTGATGAGTTTGTTGATCCTATTGGCGTCCGCAGCCTTCGCCTTGCTGCCCCAGCGCATGGCGGCAAACAAGATGACACTGGCTACCACCGATTGGTAGAACATCTGCAGCATCTTACTGCAGACCTTGAAGGAGTGGAGCCTTCACAGCCAGCTCTATTCCTTCTTGTACAGGGCCTCAGCGTTCCTGGACCAGTCCAGTTTACTGTCCAGGTACACTCCAAGGTATTTGTACTCCCTGGAAAACTGCACATCCACACCATTGATGGAGACAGGAGACAGGGGTGTTCCTTTCCACCTAAGGTCCACCACCAACTATATGAACAATGTATGTATAGAAACACACGCATGCATACACACACACATATACGTATACACACTCACACACGCATATGCATAAAAACAAACAAAAAATAATAATGCAAAAAGACAAGATCAATGCCCCCAAATCTATGCAGTTCAGAGCTTATCTGGAGGTTGTAGAGTTTAATAGCTTGATGGGTGTAGAGAAAAAGCTGTTCCTGAACCTGGGCGTTACCATTTTCAGGCTGCTATATATTCTTCCCGATGGCAGGAGTGAAATAGTGAAATGAGTGCGTGGCCAGGGTGGTGTGGGTCTCTGATGATGCTGGCTACATTTTTGAGGCAGCGACTCCGGTAAATACCTCCCATGCTGTGGAGTTCAGTACCCGTAATGGACTGCGCAGTATTCACCACATTTTGCAGTCTTCTACATTCCTGGGTAATCAAGTTGCTGAACCAGACCCTAATGCAACCAGTCAATATGCTCTGCATATGCTTCCTGACTTGCTGCATATTTATTATTTTCCATTTTCACTTTCATTTATTTTTTTATTGGTTAATTTGTGCATTTAAACAAGTTTCCATACTTTAAATCGGCATTTATGATTTTATTTACTAATTTGTGTTTAACAGCAAATTTAGATTGATGTATTATTTTAATGTTGATAACAGTTAAACTAATAAAGGGAAGCGATTTCAGACCAGCATGAGAACGTATCTAATGAAATCCTGATCCATTGCATTAAAGGTTAAATGTGTCTGATTTTAACCATTTCTATTTCTGACAAGCACTATGGTCAGCTTGAAGAAGTTGGGCAAAAGGGACAGTTTCTATCTGTGAATCCATGACTCCGTTATGATAATTGTAGGAGCTAAATGGAAAGGCCATGTGGAGTTAATGTTTGAAGTTACGGGCGATTTCTTAAACTGGTGCATACAAGGAGGCCAGCCAAAGACTTTTCAAGTGTGACTTTGGTACATTTTTATATATTCTCAGATGACAAGATTACTCAGAAACTTGATTAACAGTAAATCAAAGTCTTATTTACAAAAACTTGACTAACAATAAAATGAGGTTTTGCACAGACTCAAATAACAATAATTCGAGGTCTTAATTACAGAATGGAAGATCATTATCAGAACCATACAAATTTATTTATGGTGGGTGCATGTAACACTCCTGTTAGACTTTGTCTGCAGTTCCCTGTCACCACATTAGCACAATCCACATCTCTATTTATTAATTATTAGCCCTCGCTATTGTTTACCTTATAACAATAGCTGAAAATTTCAGTGAACATTTCTTACAAACTTCTATTTCCCTGTATTGTTGTGAAACGATTAACATTTCCACACAGTTACTGGGAGGAAGAATGCCACGTAAACATGAGGACAAATTGTGAAGGATACAATATGTGGAGCCCAGGAGTGGAGCACAAGCACAGATTTGATCCTTTGCATCTGCACTTGTGTCTTCAGATGGCATGATGGCACAGCTGGTAGAGCTGTCACCTCCAGCTCCAGCAATTCCTGATTCAATCCTGACCTCCAGTCTTGTCTGTATGAAGTTTGTACTTTTAACTCCGTGACTGCCTGGGCTTTCTCTGGATATTCCAATTTCAGCCCACATCCGAAACAAATGTGGAGGAAGGAACTGCAGATGCTGGTTAGCTGAGGCATTTACCAGGTAACCCTTACCCATGCTTCCGGACAAGTGAAGTAGTTGGCCGCTAACTGTCCTATAAAATGTTCAAAAATAGACACAAAGTGCTGTAGTAACTCAGCGGCTCAGGCAGCATCTCTGGAGGAAAGGAATGTGACTTTTCGGGTTGAGACCCTTCTTCAGACAGAGTCAAGGGAGAAGGAAACTAGAGCTATGAAAAGGTACAAAGAACAAATGAATGAAAGGTATGAAAAGAACAAATCAAAGAAATTAAATTGCAGATAAGTGGTAGAATTTGGGGAGAATGGAATGTGGGAAGAATAGGTAGCAGGAAAATTTTGTTGGGGAATAGGATTGGGGCGACACGGTGGCACTGCAGTAGAGCTGCTGCCTTACAGTGCCAGAGATCCAGGTTAAATCCTGACTAGGGTTCTATCTGTACCGAGTTTGTACGTTCTTCCTGTGTCCGCATGGGTTTTTTTCCGGGTGTTCCGGTTTCCTCACACACTCCAAAGACATGCAGGTTTGTAGGTTAATTTGCTTCCATACATTGTCTCTAGTGTGTAGGATAGTGCTAGTATCGCTGGCTGGCGCGGGCCCGATGGGCCAAAGGGCCTGTTTCCACACTGTTTCTCTAAAGTAAAAATTGCTGTGTGAGCTGGCAGAGGTAAAATGGGGCAAAGTAGTCTCCTACAATGTAATTATGGAGAGTCAGTAACTTACTCTCAACATCTCCACACAGACAGTTCCACTTAGAACTACCTGCAAAGGTCAACAAGGTGCAACTCATTAGCAAATCATCCAATATTGTCAGCAAGTCATTTTTTGCCTCATTAACCTTTGCACTGAAATGTGTTTGTTGTGATTGTGTGAAAAAAGTTGCATTTAAATAAAAATTATTCCAGTAAATTGCACATGAAACATGGTGCTCAAATGGGCATTGTGAAAAAAAAATCGCAAAAATATGCCGTAAAAATTTGAAGACACCAAGTGCTTGAACTGTTGTAGTTAGAGTCCAGAATCAGAAAATCTGGAGCACACAACATCTCAATCAACATCAAAGTACACATCTTAGACTCAAATGTGAAACAGGTGATACTGTATCCGATCAGAGACATGGAAAGCAACAAAACACACCACAAGCAGGTGCAAACATTCATTAACACCTGGCTTAGGAGAATACTTAACATCTGGTGGAGAGACAAAGTAAGCAATGTGGACCTGTGGAAAAGAACAAGCCAGGAGCCCAATGACTTACAAATTCGAAGGAAAAAAATGGAATTGGATTGGACACACCCTCAGGAAACCTGCCACAAACATCACCCGGCAAGCCCTGAAATGGAACCCCCAAGGGAAGAGGAAAAGAAGTCCCCCGAGGAACAGCTGGAGAAGAGGTGTCCAGACAGAAATGTCTGAGAGTGGGCTCAACTGGGGAGAACTCGAAAGAATTGCCAAAATGTCCTCCGAGTGAGGTGGAGGACATTTGTCAATAGCTTATGCTCCCTAGAGGAGCAAAGGGCTTAAGAAGAAGAAGAAGAAGTGCTTGAACTAGTGTTGGCATAACTCAGTGGGTCAGGCAGCATATCTAAAGAAAAAGGATGGGTGACATTTTGGTTTGGAACCCTTCTCCGGAGATTTTTTGAAGTACTCAGGTACTGCTGAGTATCTGTCTATTTATTTATGTATGTATTTATTTATTTATTTAATTCGTTATTTCGAACAGAATAATAGAATAAAAAGCAAGTGTGAAACACCATACAAAAAAACAAAACGAAGTGTCATAAACCGTATTTATAAATAAATGAAATCGTATGTGTCCGAAAAGGAGCAGGAAGAGGCCGAAGCTTATTAATTCCCACCCCTTATTCAACTGCTTATAATTATCTTATACAAATTTAGCAGCTATATGTACACCATATGTACACCAACAGCTATATGTACACCAAAATTATTTACATTTATACACTAATTAAATATTTACGAAGCCGTACAAAAAAGATAAATTTTTTAAATTGCTTTGTAGTGGATTTGGTTGAAAATTTCTGGTAATTTTTTTTTCTATTGTGGTTAGAACAAACCTATTGTTTCATCGCTGTATGGAGGCTTTAGTCTTTTGTAATTCATAGGATTACACAGGATATGTGCATGGAAACAGATGATTTAGCCTAACAATCCCAGGCCATCATTTATACTCATACCCTCCACTGAAATATATCGATACCACTTACCTCAAATACTTCACATTGTAATGGGTCTCACCACTCAACATGCAAAGAAGTTGCTTCTGAATTCACAATAGGATTTCAGTAAACAATTTTAACAGTAGCTGAATGCATTATGGCAAACGGTTAATCAATAATTTTGTGACTAAGTGCAGAAGAGTGCCGTTTTTCAAAAATATCAGATTTTGACAAATATTAACTCCCACAAGTAACTGCTTAAATTGTATCATATTGTGTTCAAACCCCTAGCCACAAAGGAAAAAAATTGCTTCAACAGGATCAATCGCAAAGCATTCAATTACAAAACAACCTTGAAATCATGCTCTCTGATAGTTTATCTTGCTTGTGTTATAATCAGTTGAAGATGTCTTTCTAATATTTCCTGGATGTGGATATGGCCGACAACATTTCATTTATTGCTTTAGAAACAGAAGCACAAGGGAAAACTTTCTTTGCATTAAGCATCTGTAAGTTGACACTGGGCCATCGTTCAAACTGTTGCAGCTCCTTAAATGCAGGTATTTTGCATTACGCTTTTTGTTCGGAGTTACAAAATGTTGATGTACCCCCAGTCCGATGCACGAGAGGAACCCCTGAAAGAAGGAATAATGATCTATACAGGATCAATACAGGGTGTAGATCCATGATGGCACCCAACCCAGGCGACTCTTTATCTGCTGATCGCAGAAGTGGATCTGCAATCACGCATGACAATCGCTCCTCTTTTCACACTGTGGATGGCTCGATTGTTCAGTTCAGTTTAGTTCAGTCTAGTTTATTGTCACGTGTACCGAGGTAAAGCAAAAAGCTTTTGCTGCATGTTATCCACAGCGGAAAGACAATACATGATTACAATCGAGCCATTTGCAGAGTATGATAAGGGAATAACGTTTAGTGCAAGGGAAAGCCAGCAAAGTCCGATCAAGGATAGTCCGAGGATCACCAATGAGGAAGATAGTAGTTCAGTTCTTCGCTGACTGGTTGGCACGGAACAAAAGCTTGTCACTGTACCTCGGTCAACGTGACAATAAACTAAACTAAACTAAAGCTAAATTATGGGAAAAACACAAGGAAATTATATTCATTAAAATGCTCTCCTAGGAGCCAGCGTGGATTCTGTAGTCCAAAAGAGCTTGCCCAGTGCTGTAACAACTCTATATTTCAGTGATCTATAGGATGCTTAATTTAGGCGAGCTGGTACTTGAAAATGATGACATTCATATGAAGCAGTCACCCTACTCTTCCAGGTAATGGGAGCTGTTGAATTCTCGTTGTGCAAAATCAACGGAAAGGGCACAGTGGGGTCGGATAGTTGTTTATTTAAGTGGATAAATTACAGATTTGCCCCAGATGGCGCTGAGCTATGTGATACTTGTTGTAGCTGTATTATCCAGGTGAGTGTGCAGAGGGATTTTGGGCTCCAAGTCCATGGCTCCCTGAAAGTAGCAACACAAACGGATAGAGTGATAAATAAGGCAATAGAGTATGTTTGCCGTTATCGGTCGAGTCATTGAGTATAAGTGTTAGGAAGTCAGGTTGCAGCTTTAGAGAACTTTGGTGAGGCCTCATGTAGAGTCTAGGGTCTCCTCATTACAACGAGGATGTGCAAGCCTTGGAGAGGGTGTAGAAGAGGTTAACCAGGATTCTGTCTGACTTAGAGGGTGTTTGCTACAAGGGGAGATTGAACAAACTAGGATTGTTTTCTATGAACCATCAGAAGCAGAGGGGAGATCCTATGGAAGTTTATATAATTGTGAGTGGCAGAGACAGTCAGCTCTTTCCCAAGGCAGAAATGTCAAATACCAGAGGACATAGCTTTGAGGTGTAAGGCGATATGTTTAAAGGAGATGAGCAGGTCAAGTTTTTTTTCACACAGAATGGTAGGTGCATGGAATGCGCTGCCAAAGTTAGTGGTGGAAGCAGCAACAATAGTGATAGTTAAACAATTTTTGGAAAGGCATGTGAATATGCCAGGAATGGAGGGATATGGATCATGTGCAGGCAGAAGGGATTAGTCTAATATGGCACAAGCATTGTGGACTGAAGGGGCTTTTCCTGTCCTGTACAGTTCTATGCCTATGTCGTATGAAACAAGAGGAACTTGTCTGGAAATACCCGGCGGGCCGCATGGCCGGACGCAGGAAGACCCGGCGGGCCGCAGCCTGTAGAGGGAGCCGACGAGCCCGTCGTCCCCCGAAGACTGGAGAACCGAAGAGAAGGAAGCCGGTGACCACAGTCACGAGGAGCAAGGCCAGTAAGAACGGGGTCTTGCCTTCCGTGCTTTCAAGGTCGGCTGCGGGAGGTGTCCACGGAGCACAAACGTGACCAGGTGAGAGGAGGAACGCTGTTACTCTGAACGATCCTGGGGCCCACTTGGATCGGGTGCCGCTCCATAATGCCACTGTCCCACTTAGGTAAGACCTTTTTTCCAGTTTTATTCCACCAGGGAGGTCTTACCTCACACTACCTGCAACCTCCGGCAACCACCTTCAACTAGCATCGCAACCGGCATCGACTAAAAAATTACCGATTTTTAAAACGGCAACCTATTTTTAGTCGAGGCCGGTTTTGAATATTTTGAAATAATCGCCGGAACATAGAAGAAGCGGAAACCACTTTTGACCATTAGGGAGACTGACAAAAACCTCGGGTAACCTCCGGGAACCGCACGGAAACCTTGGGTGGGGCGCAAAGTGTCAAGAGGTTTCCGTTCAGGTTTCCTGAGTTTGACTGGGCCATAAGACTTAGCATGCAGATCAGACTTTGGGAATGGTGCCAAATCTGGCGATTCAATAAAGAATCTCACCGTGTTTTGCTCACATGACGATAAAGCACTATTGAATCATTGACATCGGACATAATTCATGTTAAAGGATTTAGTGAGGGTAATGCCATTGAGCATCAATGGGAAGTGGGTTGCCTTTTGACTTGTAAGGGTTCAGGTATTCCCCAGAACATACACAATACAATGTTGCTTGCCATCAAAACGTTTGAGCCTGGATCGTATGGAAGCCTTGCTGCATGGAATGCTTCATAACTATAAATGGATATGAATATGAAATTAACAACGCAATAGTCCAGACAGACCTAAGATAGACACAAAATGCTGGACTAATTCAGCGGATCAGACAGCATCTCTGGAGAAAAGGAATAGGTGACGTTTCGGGTCGACACCCTGCTTCAGACCCGAAATGTCACCTATTCCTTTTCTCCAGAAATGCTGTCTGACCCGCTGAGTTACTTCAGCATTTTGTGTATATCTTTGATTTAAACCAGCATCTGCAGTTCCTTCCGACACACTCCAGACATACCTTGCTGGTCTCAACAAAAAGATCTAACAAATGATATGGGCACAGCTTTATGTTCCTTAAGAGGGGGAGAAATCCAGTGGCATATATTGTTTCAAATTACCAGTAGTTCCCAAAGTGTAAATATCTCGCCCACCCTTTGGAACAAGAATATGCATCACACAGCGATAATAATCATGGCTGACAAGGGACGTCAGGGAGAGTATAAAAATTAAAACAAAGAAGTACAACATAGCAAAGATGAGCGGGAAGCAAGATGATTGGGTAATGTTTAAAGAACAACAGAAGATAACCAAAAAGACAATACGGGGAGAAAAGATGAGGTACGAAGGTAACCTAGCCAAGAATATAAAGCAGGATAGTAAAAGCTTCTTATTATGGGGAACAAGGAAATGGCAGATGAGTTGAACAGGTACTTTGGATCTGTCTTCACTAGGGAGGACACATATAATCTTCCTGATATAGTAGTGGCCAGAGGATCTGGGGTGACAGGGGAACTGAAGGAAATCCACATTGGGCAGAAAATGGTGCTGGATAGACTGATGGGACTGAAGGCTGATAAATCCCCAGGGCCTGATGGCCGGCATCCTAGGGTACTTAAGGAAGTGGCAATATGAATCGTGGATGCATTGGTGATAATTTTCCAATGTTCTATAGACTCATGATCAGTTCCTGTGGATTGGAGGGTAGCTAGTGTTATCCCACTTTTTAAGAAAGGCGGGAGAGAGAAAGCAGGGAATTATAGACCAGTTAACCTGACATCAGTGGTGGGGAAGATACTGGAGTCAATTATAAAAGATGAGATAGCTGAACATTTGGATAGCAGTAACAGGATCGGTCCGAGTCAGCATGGATTTACAAAGGAGTAATCATGCTTGACTAATCTAGGATGTTTTGAAGATGTAACTAGGATAATGGACAAGGGAGAGCCAATGGATGTAGTGTACCTGGACTTTCAGAAAGCATTTGATAAGGTCCCATAAAGGAGTTTAGTGGGCAAAATTAGGGCACATGGTATTAGGGATAGAGTGCTGACATGGATAGAGAAGTGGTTGGCAGACAGGAAACAAAGAGTAGGGATTAACGGGTCCCTTTCAGAATGGCAGGCAGTGACTAGTTGGGTAGCGCAAGGCTCAATGCTGGGACCGCAGCTATTTATAATTAACATCAATGATTTGAAATGTTGTGAAATTGGGTTTGCTGGCCTGCACTCTGCTTTGAAATGCTTTGAAATTGAGTTTGCTGGCCTGAAATCTGCCTGAAATGCTGTGAAATTGGGTTTGCCGGCCTGAACTCTGCCTGAAATGCTTTGCAATTGGGTTTGCTGGCCTGCACTCTGCCTGAAATGCTGTGAAATTGGGTTTGCTGACCTGCGCGCAGCCTGAAATGCGGTGAAATGTGTATGGTGGTCTGCGCTCTGCCTGAAATGCTGTGAAATTGGGTTTGGTAGCGTGCGCTCTGCCTGAAATGCCATGTACTTGAGTTTGGTGGCCTGCGCTCTGCCTGAAATGCGGTGAAATTAAGTTTGGTGGCCTGCGCTCTGCCTGAAATGCGGTGAAATTGCGTTTGGTGGCCTGCACTCGGTCTGAAATGCGCCAAAATTGAGTATGGTGGCCTGCACTCGGCCTGAAATACGACAAAATTGAGTTTGGTGGCTGGCACTCTGCCTGAAATGCGATTACATTGAGTTTGGTGGCCTGATATCTGCCAGAAATGCTATGAAATTTAATTTGGTGGACTGGAATTTCAAGGAATAGCCGTGAGTGAACGGCCAGCCCACCAGCCCTGAGTGACTGATTTGCCTATCACCGAGCGACTGATTTGCCAGCCCACCAGCCCTTAGTGACTGAGCTGCCAGCCCACCAGCTCTGTTGCCAACCCTCCAGCCCTGAGTGACTGAGCTGCCAGCCCACCAGGCCCGAGTGACGGAACTGCAAGCCTACCAGGCCTGAGTCACTGAACTGCCAGCCCAAATTCCATCCGTCCACAACGTCCATATTAGCCCTCTGGAAACCAGTCCCTTTGGCCCACAACACCCATACTAGCACTCCAGAAAGCCCCCCCCCCCCCCACCCCACTGGCCACTAATATTGGAATTGGTGGAGAGGTGGAATATTGTGTTGGGGGACCAGCCCTCCCGTGTGAACATGGGACCCAAAGGGGTCCCACTTAGTCTAGTCCTATATATAGAAGTGTCCCTGACAACAGAGAACCTACAGTGGTTAGTTTTATCATAAATTTATCGCTGTTAACATTCCATACCAAATAAATGGAAATCTGCATTGATGTATCCCAATTAGGTCTTAGAGTCATTGGCATAGTGTCATACTGCACGGAAACAGACCCTTTGGCCCGACTTGCCCACACCAACTAAGATATCCCATCTACACTGGTCCCACTAGCTTGCATTTGGCCCATATCCTTAGAGAGTCATGGAGTCATCATACAGCACGGAAACTGGCCTTTTGACCCAGCTTGCCCATCCCGAACAAAGTGCCCGAACTACAGTAGTCCAACCAACCCTATTTTGGCACATATCCCTCTGAACCTTTCCTATCCATGTACCTGTCCAAATGTATTTTAAATTTTGTTTTACTACCTGCCTCAACTACCTCCTCCGGCAGCTCATTCCATATACCCACCACCCTCTGTTTGAAAAAATGGACCCTCTAATTGTCATTAACTTATTCCCCTCTCACCTTAAACCTATGAACATTGATCCTTTCATTCCCCTACTCTTGGTGAAAGACCCTGTGCATTTAGCCCACCTATTCCCACCATAATCTTGCACACCTCTATAAGATCACCCCTCATCCTCCAGTGCTCCAAGGAATAAAACCCCTGTCTGCCCAAGCTCTCCCTATAGCTCAGGTCCTCAAATCCTGGTAACATAATCGTAAAGTTCCAATCTGTCTTTGTGGATGCCTTTTCTGTAATGCAGAATCCATCCCCTTTGCTTGGCAGATGGGAATTTAAATTCTGTTAATTAAATAAGTCTGGAATTTGAAATGTTAATGTCAGCAGCTGTGAGCACTAAAGTATCCACAAAGGCAAAATGCAGTTTTGCTGGAAATATGAAATTATACCACAAAATGCTGGATTTGCCCAGCAGGTTGTAAAAGCCCAGCTGGCATGGATTGGGGAAGGGAATTTGTCATTGTGATGATCCAGATTGTCTGCTGTATGACTCCAGCCTCATCTAAACCACTAACTCCCCACTGAGTTCAAAAGCAATTCGGGATGGACTTGAAAAAAGCACAGCAATTTGTACAAACTTTAACAGAAGAGGATAGGGATTATTGGAATGATGGTTAATTTTAGTGTTGCAATCTGTATAGGATGAAACAGGGCAGAAAAATATTCTGTCAATTTCTTAGCGAGAGGATGTTGAGGATATTATTTTCCAACATTGATTCCCTATGAATTAATCTTCTTTTCAGATGCACCATTTTATCGGGATGCTTCACAGCTTGGTTTGGGAACAGCTCCATCCGAGACCGCAAGAAATTGTAGCGAATTGTGGATGTAACCCAGACCATCACGCACACCATCCTCCCTTCTATTGACTCCATTTAAACTTCATGTTGCCTCGACAAGGCCAGCAGCATAATCAAGGACAAGTCACACCCTGACCACTCCCTCTTCCCCCCTCTCCCATTGGGCAAAAGGTATAGAAGTGCGAAAACGCACACCTCCAGATTCAGTGGCAGTTTCTTCCCAGCTGTTATCAGGGAAGTGAATTATCCTACCACAACCAAAGAGCAGTGTTGAACTATTATCTATCTCTTTGATGACACTCGGACTATCCTTGATCGGACTTTGTTGGCTTTACCTTGCAATAAACGTTATTCCCTTCTTATGTACAGTTTCTACACTGTAAATGGCTCAATTTTAATAATGTATTGTCTTTCTGCTGACTGGTTCACATGTAACAAAAGCTTCTCACTGTACCTCATTACATGTGACAATAAAAACATTGAAACATAGGAAAATAGGTGCAGGCGTAGGTCATTCGGCCCTTCGGCCCTTCGAGCCAGCATCACTATTCAATACAATCATGGCTGATCATCTTAAATCAGTACTTCGTTCCTGCTTTTTCCCATATCCCTTGATTCCTTTAGCCATAAGAGCTAAATCTAACTCTCTCTTGAAAACATCCAATGAATCTGTGGCAGAGAATTCCACGGATTGACAACTCTCTGGATGAAAAGGTTTTTTCCTCATCTCAGTCATGAATGGCTTTCACCTTATTCTTAAACTGTGACCCCTGGTTCTGGACTCCCCCAACATCAGGAACTTTTTTGTTACATTTAGCCTGTCCAATTCAAATCAATATTATATGTTACTATAAGATCCCCTCTCATCGTACTAAATTCCAATAAACTAAACTAAATTAAACTAGGTATCAACTAAAAAAAATGCTGGAAATACTCAACAGTGCAGGATGCAACAGTAAAAAGGGAAACAGAGTTAAAGTATTATGTCAGAGAACTGGGCAAGAAATCCTTTGCAAAAATATTTTGCTGCTGGTGCCTTGATGCATGTCCACTGAAGAAGTGGACAATCTAAGCAACTGGATTCAAGATTTCAAGATTCCACCAGCCCCATTGTCCTTGTCCAAAGGTCATAAGGAAAAGGAGTAGAATCAGGCCATTTAGCCCATCAAGTCTACACCACCATTCAATCATGACTGGTCTATCTCTCCCTCCAAAATCTCATTCTCCTGCCTTCTCCCCATTACCTCTGACACCCATACTAATCAAGAATCTATCTATCCCTGCCTTAAAATATCCACTGACTTGGCCTCCCCCGCCTTCTGTGGCAAAGAATTCCACAGATTCACCACCCATTGACTAAAGAAATTACTCCTTTCTGAAAAAGAATGTCCTTTAATTCTGAGGCTATGTCCTAGACTCTCCCACTAGTGGAAACATCCTCTCCATATCCACTCAATCCGAGCCTTTCACTGTTCTGTATGTTGTTAACCAAGAGACAAGGCTGTCAAATCCACTTTGAATCATTGTTACCTGATAGTGCCAGGCCTCGGATGTGGTAATATACTAAAGCACAATAAATTACAACCGTTGTAAAACAAATCTGCAAGCAGAACCAGACATTACATGTGCCAATGTAAGCAAGACTGCAAGGGAAAACGAGTGCAAAGATCATAGCCAGGCCATGATCTATACCAACCGGTGAATTCTCCTCTTATTCCACTCCATAAAAGAAGTCATCCACCTGTTAATGATCTTCAGCTTTTAATCTTTCAGTCCTTGATGAACAGAGATGTTGTCTCCCAGCACCACAGATCTGGGTTCAATCCTGACCTCGGGTGCCGTCTGTATGGAGTTTGTTCGTCCTCCCTCTGACCGCATGGGTTTTTTCCTGGTGCTCGAGTTTCTCCCACATCCCAAAGACATACAGGTTTACAGGCTGATTGGTCTCTATAAATTGGTTTAAGTATGTAGAGAGTGGATGCGAAAGAGGGATAATGGGCCTGTCCCACTTAGGCGACTGCAGGAGACTATGCAGTCGCCACATGGTCGCCACATATTCATGGATGGTTGCCGGGTAGTCGCCTTCATGGTCGTGAGGAGATCCCGCATTCTGGGAACTAGTCATGGCCTCATTATGGTCGCCGCAAATTTTTCAACATGTTGAAAAATTAGCGGCGACCAGAATCAAGCTGCCATGGAGATTAGTGAGAATTCTCCTGCCGCAGGTGGGTCGCCAGGAGGACGAAGATTCTCGTAGGTTGTAGCCGATGCTGACCGGTGAATTTCATTGGCTCATTGGGGCAATGAACGTAAGCAGTAGTTTTCAGAACCAAGGATAACCGACCAGTAATGTTAAATGTCCGCCGAGCTTCACAGCCATGTATCTCTGGCTTCTTAAAGGTTGTCTCCACTCCTCTCCCCCCTTTTACCCCCTCTACCCCACCTCTCCCCCTCCCCCCCTTTTTTAAAGGACTTACCGTACACTATGCTTTAACCGTCTTTATTAACCACTTCTAACGAAGGGTCTTGACCTGAAATGTTACCCATTCCTTCTCTCCAGAGAGGATGCCTGTCCCGCTGATTTACTCCAGCTTTTTGTATTGTAATTAATTTAATAGCCAAGTGTGTAAACATACAAGGAATTTGATTTGCCAATGTTAAGTCTGGCTAAATTGGAGATGGACACTAAAATTGAGTAAAGGCTTCTGGGCAGCTAGGCCATTTGGTCAATTTAAATGGGCCTTCTGCAGAAATGGGACAAGCTGCAGAATGGTGCCAGCTTGTCTATAGCCTAGATAAGAGTTGCAGGGAAAGAATGGGACATCTGCAGTTTCTGACATGGAGATTAGTGTCTGAAGAAGGGTCTCGACCCGAAACGTCGCCTATCTCCTTCGCTCCTTAGATGCTGCTGCACCCGCTGAGTTTCTCCAGCTTTTTGTGTACCCTGCAGTTTCTGACAATTAGGTGTAAATTGCATGAAATGGATTGGGTAAAAACAAACCAGACATACACATTGTAAATATTGGTGCAAAGCTTTACTTTGCTAGATGTTGATTGCGTTAAGTGTTGAGCCTTGTCTGGGTTTCTTGAATATACAGGCACATGTTGCATTCATCTCTGTTAACTATCTAGAAACTTCATCAGATACATTGCATTAGTCACTGTATTATTGGATAGGAAACTGTCTATCATATACTGTGATAATCGAGGGTACACAAAAAGCTGGAGAAACTCAGCGGGTGCAGCAGCATCTAAGGAGCGAAGGAGATAGGCGACGTTTCGGGTCGAGACCCTTCTCTATATCTGTTATTGAACTGTATAGAGACCACCCCAGGTGGTTCGGCCACTCAAGGTTCGAGGACCTATAAAAGGCGGCTCCCACGAGGTCCTGCGTCGATCTTCTGGGAGAACGCTTAGGACTGCGTGACCTTTTGTAGTGTCTCTTGCTTGCAAGAGGCAAGGAGGGCTTGGCCAGACAAATACAAGGATCGAACCTGCAGTGGTTAGGTATAGTGGTGGGGAACTGTTATTTGATTTTCCAAAATAAAGTTTAGATGCGCAAGTGATTGACTCAGTATTTTCTTGACTGAAACTAAACTGGGGGAAAGCTTAGTACGAGCTATTTACACCCACAGTCATACAAAAAACAACAGATACATAACCACATTAAAATTAAACATAGACATAAACAGCCACCACAAAGGTGTGTAAGAATCCCCAGGGCACACAGCTAAGTGGAGACTCACAGCCATCAGTTCAATGTCCCGGCCACACACACACTCCTTTACCGTGATGTAACCAGAGTTGTACTGACTGCTGTCACTCTCTCTGCAGTCCCTGTCCGCCCAAACAGTCATAAAGCCATCCACACTCGCACTAGACTCCGGGGTGTCCTTATGGAGCCATGTCCCTACAAAACACCGAGATCACTGCACTCATGGCACTCCCTCAGAGCCCTCACCAGTGCAGGCAGCACGTCCATCTTGTTGGGGCAATCGAAGCTCCCGCAATCGGGGCGATTGAAACTCCTGCAATCGGGGTAATTGAAACTCCTGCAATCGGGGTAATTGAAACTCCTGCAATCGGGGTAATTGAAACTCCTGCAATCGGGGCGATCGCAGCTCCCGCATCCGGGCGATCGCAGCTCCCGCATCCGGGCGATCGAAGCTCCTGCAATCGGGGCGATTGAAACTCCTGCAATCAGGGCAATCAAAGCTCCTGCAATCGGGGCGATCGCAGCTCCCGCATCCGGGCGATCGCAGCTCCCGCATCCGGGCGATCGCAGCTCCCGCATCCGGGCGATCGCAGCTCCTGCAATCGGGGCGATCGAAGCCCCTACAGTTGGAGCTCCCACAGTCGATCCCTAACAAACTCCAGCTCCACGATGTTAAAGCCCCAGTGCAGACAGAGGTACGATAATAATGTTGCATCTCTGTCGAGGAAAGAGATAAATAAGGTTTCCCCCAACCCCCACCCTCACATAATAACAAAACTAAAAGTACACTAAAACATACAAATAAACACAGACAAAAACAGCAAAAGAAGAAAAAGACGAGACAGGCTGTTGGCGAGGCAGCCATGTACGGTGCCACTGGTGCCTCCCGGTGCCTTTGTGACTATTTTCGGTGTAAACCAGTACTCCAGTTCCCACTTACACATATGACTTGCCCGCACGGACCCTATGTTTTTCTTCTTCACACAAGGTCCACGCCTTACCTTCTTGACCGTAATTTGTAGTTACACATTATGCCACGAATATAATGAATAGGAACCTGTTAAAGCATATGTGCCTTTGTTATTCCACATTCACTAACTCACTGTGATACATACATGCTACATACTTAGATGTCAAAATATAGACCCCAGAGGAGATTGTAGGAATAAGGAGTGGTAAGGTTGGAGAGGGATTTAAAAACATAACAACAATTTTAAGACTTAGTTGTGGCCTACCTGGGGGGTGGTGGGGGGGTATATATCCATAACTTTATTGAATGAAATGAATGAATGAATGAATGAATGAATGATGCATGAATGAATGAATGATGAATACTTTATTGAATTAATACTTTATTGTAACATGTGACATCACAATGAAATTCTATGCTTGCATTCCAAAGGGTATGCAAATAGTCACCACATAAATGGGTGCTGACTCAGTTACAAAGTATACACAATTTTCCTTCAACTGTAGTCCCTCCATGCCAGGTCCTCCTTTATTCTTTATTCTTCCCCCCCTCCCACAGGGAAGAGGATTTTATTGTACCTTAGTTTGGAATATATTAAATTATTAGATGGTAGAATCATAATTCTACCCGGAAGAGCCCAGAGTACACTGACATAATCTAATATGGAGATTTCAAAATATGGAGAAGAGTTTCAGTAACGCAGCAGCTCTGAGGCAGGGGCCAGAAGTGAGGACAGTTTTAATTGACGGCATTGATATGTGCCACAAGTTCATCTACGGGTCAAATATACACCGGTTGTGAATTGTCTGGTTCAGAAAATTGCTGGGGTTTCAGAATCAAGGTAATGGCAGTAAAAGTGTTCCCTAAAGATTATTTAGAGAATTATTATACCACAGCCTTGAAGTGTGAAATTGCCTTTAGTAATGCCTGAAATTGAGTTATTCATTCTTTGCTCTTTAATTCCGTGTCTTTTTGTTAAAATACTGCAAGATTTTCAAAAGTTCTGCATATATCCAAACTAAAATGATGCAAGTGTGTCAGTCAAAACAAGAAGGTACATTTTTAAAAAATGTTTAAAAGTTTATTATTATTTAAAATACGCATAGTTAAAAGTTTAGAAGTGAAAATGTATAAACAGTAGGGGAAAATGTAATAAGTGGTAGATGGTGGAGTAGAATGATTCAAGATGCCAAATGAATTCAAAGATATGTCAATAAAATGTTATGCACAGTTGATTTTGTTATTTTGCTATTTCTATTGTTGAACAAATGCAACTACGTTTCTGTCAGCAAGTTGGTCAAAATCTTTAGTTATTTCTCAAGCAAAGACAATGTTGAAAATATTAGACCATTAAATAAAGTTGAGGCAAAATGTCACTCTCATTTGGTAAGCTCCAATTCAGCTCTTGCGATTACACTCACAAATTTATCACAAGTAGAAGTCAAGGAAGATTGTAACCTGCAGCATTCACTCATCAGTGAGATGCTCATTAAACCACGCTTGTACATATCCTTTTGTGAACTGAGATTCACTTAGTAAATCCTGCAATAAAACATCATTGATTAAAAAGAATTGGTCCTCATGCTGATAACAAAGACTCATTGATTGAAAGGCGCTGGATGCAATGCTTCTTCTGCCTGTGACAGCAGGTGTTGTACATTAACCTTCTAGCCCCTCGGATTCATGTCATGGTGAATTTCCGCCTCCATATCCTGCTCCAATAAACCCGTTTGTGACATTTAATAAATTGGAACCGACTGTTCACAGATTTGGAATTTAATAACAGATAGAAGTGTCTCAAGAGAAGTCACTGTGTTTCTTCAATATATGAGACACAACTGCGACCAAATCCTACGTAGTTTAAATGGTTCTTTCATAAGTGATAGTCAAGAAGTGTTTGTCGGCAGTATACAGTATTGATACGAACTGCCAGTGGAGTAATGCCCATTTGACACCACACCTCTTGAGTTTCTCAGCATCTTTTGCAAGTAATTTGATTTATGTATAAATAGCATTTTCAAGTTCGTAACATGAGAGATGTCAGCATCTTATTGACTCATATTTTATCCCTGGGCTGAAGTATAAATAACTTTGTGACCCAGATTTTCTTTCCCTTGCTGGGCATTCTACCTGTGGTTTCTCGATTTTTCAAATTCTTTCACTCAGTGACATGTTCATTTTAAACTTGTCCTAATTATAGTTCATGTTAACAGCTCTCTCCTCTCTCGTTAATGATTCTCGTCAAAAATCTATCTCTTTCAAACCTATTCTACTATCTCCTTTTCCTCTACATTAATAGTTATTTGGTTACT
The DNA here is from genome assembly GCA_035221665.1 of Okamejei kenojei. Lineage (NCBI taxonomy): Eukaryota > Metazoa > Chordata > Chondrichthyes > Rajiformes > Rajidae > Okamejei > Okamejei kenojei. Next base: position 16,239,593 of record CM069132.1, on the reverse strand, counting down.
CTTTCGAGAAGCACCTTGAGATATTTTGCTACATGTTATGGATATTAAGGTAATGACAACGTACAGTTGCATTTCCAGACCCCTTCCCTTTTTCCACATTTTGTTGCGTTACAGCTTTATTCTAAAATGGATGAAATTCATTTTTTTAATCATCAATCTATACACAACTTACCCCATAATAAAAAAGCAAAAAACAGTGGTGTTTAGAAATTTTGCAAAGTAATTAGAAAATAAATAACTGAATATCGCATTTAATGTAAGTATTCAGACCTTTTGCAATGACACTCAAAATTTGTTGCCTCGTGCACGACCCCTGGTTCCATTGAGATGTTTCTACAACTTGATGGAGTCCACGTGGTAAATTAAAATTGATTGTACATGATTTTGGAAAGGCACACACGTATCCATATAAGTCCACGGTTTTGACATGTGCATGTCAGAGCAAATCAAGCCATGAAGACGAAGGAATTGTCTGTTGACCTCCGAGACAGGATTGTGTTGAGACACAGATCTGGTGAAGGGCATAAAACAATTTGTGCTAGCATTGCAGGTTCTGAAGAGCATAGTGGCCTCCATCATTCTTAATGGGAAGAACTTTGAAACATCAGGACTCTTCATAAAGCTGGCTGCCTGGCCAAACGGAGCAATCGGGGAGAAGGGCATTGGTCAGGGAGGTGACCAAGAACCTGATGGTCACTCTGACAGAGCTCCATAGTTCCTCTGTGGAGATGGGAAGAAACTTCCAGAAGGACAACTATATCTGCAGCACTCCACCAATCAGGCCTTTATGGTAGAATGGACAGATGGACACCACTCCTAAGTAAAAGGCCACTTGGAGTTTGCCAAAAGGCACCTAAACAAGATTCTCTGGTCTGATGAAACCAACATGGAGCTCTTTGGCCTGAGTGCCAAGTGTCACGTCTGGACGAAACCAGGCACCGCTCATCACCTGGCCAATACCATACCTACGGTGAAGCATGGTGGTGGCAGCATCATACTGTGGGGATGTTTTTCAGCGGCAGGAAACGGAGACCAGTCAGATTGAGGAAAGATGAACGGAGCAAAGTATAGAGAGATCCTTGTTGAAAACATGCTCCAGAGCCTTCCAGACCTCAGACTGGGGCAGAGGTTCACCTTCCAACAGGACAAATGACCCTGAGCACACAGCAGACAATGCAGAGTGGCTTTTGTGACACGTCTATGAATGACCCTTGAGTGGCCCTGCCAGAGCCAGGACTTAAACCTGATCGAATATCTCTGGAGTGACCTGAAAATAGCTTGTACATCGACGCTCCTTTTCCAACTACAGAACTTAGAGAAGATGTGCAGAGAAGAATGGGAGAGATTATCCAAATACAGGTATGCCATGCTTGTAGTGTCATACCCAAGAAGACATGAGGCTGTAATCGCTGCCAAAGTTACCTTAACAAAGTACTGAGTACAGGGTCTGAATACTCATGTAAATGTGATATTTCAGTTATTTATTGTTAATTACTTTGCAAACATTTCTAAACACCTGTTTTTGCTTTTTATTTTACTTCGGAGTCACGTGAGTGATTCGTGAAATAAGCCCCGCCAGTGCGCATGCGCGTCATTATGTCAGACGCATTGGCGCACCGACAGGCTAGAGAGCACAGGTAAGTGTTTTAAACCTTTACTGCGGTTTGCTTAGGTCCCGTAAGGCTGGTTGCAGGAACCAGCAGGGACACTTTCAAAATGGGAAAAAATTAACAGAAAGTAAGGCGAGGTGTGCTGCCTGTAAAAGTAAAAGAAAAGTAAAAGCCTGCCCCGCGGGACCACATCATCGGCGTACGCTGGCTCCAGAGATGCCGGCTTCAAGCCGCCGGCAATTCAGCCAGCAGCAGCAACTCCGGTGCCTCAGAAGCACAGTGGCCACTCCAGCTGGGAGGAAAGCCAAGAGGAAATTATCCAGGCCTGTCGACTCTGATGAGTCAGGCCAGAAAGACATCCCTCCCTACCAACAATAAGGTTAGGGACATCTGATGAGATGGAACACCTCTTAGAGGAAATGCTACAACCATGAGGTGTTCCAGTCAGAGGTATACCCTCAGGGTTCCCCAGTAGCTCTCAGTAGCAACCTCCACCAGAGGTCCTATAGTGCAAGAACCAGATGCCTACGTCTGCATGGGGACCCATACCAGCAGCTGCATAATAACTCCCTTAGGGCATGAGCCAGGAGAGCCAGGGCAGCAAGAGTCTGACCCTGAAGTTGGTGTTATCGCAGAAGAGCATACACCAAAGCACACGAGCTACGCCCCAGGTGTGCCGGATGTGGCAGGTAAATTTGCATACCAGCAGGAACTGGTGAAGAAATGGAGACCTCCCTTATGTATGAGCAGGAGAGCCAGGGCTGTATGATACTACCCCCCCTGAAGTTGGTGGTATAGCAGAGAAGCATACCCCAAAGCCAAGAGCTTAGCTCCCCCGTTCCCAACGTGGCGTTGGAATTCGTCATAAAACAATCGAACTGGTAATGCAAAAAATTGCCAAAACTTAATTACAATGACCTCCTCACCCATTTTCCAAGAAGTAACAAAAGGATGAAATAACCCAATGATATGAGATATCTATAAAGTGGTGGCGAGTCACTCAGAGAGCCCACTGCAAACCAGTGCTCTTGGGAGCAAATGGGTGGCCAACCACCATGCGATTGCATGAACCAGGCTACTAAAAGGCATTAAAACTAAATCGGTTCAGGTATAGCGGCTTGGGTGGTCATCCGAAGGGGCACCACTATTCAAACTCACAAGCGACATGTTGCCCTGCTGTGTAGCGCCCACTTTGAGATCAAACTGTCTGACAGAAAAACGCATCAAGCCGACTTCAATCCAAAATTTGCAGCACGTGGCAGATCACCAATCATCGCCCAACACTTTTTTTGGATTCCGGCAAGTAGTCATAAACTCAGAAGACGAACAGAAGACTGTGCATGATGCTGTCTGTCATCCATACCCCTCAGAGTGGGTCACAAACGCTGTGCGGGCAGCCTCCCATGTACCTACGCCATTAGAATGTACCTGTGCACATCTCCAGTCAAAATTAGGAGCCAAAAGAATCCAACAACACCATGGTGGTCAAGCCAGCTTGACATTGGTCCAGGACATATCCTCTAGAGACCAGTCACCAGTAGGGGGTAGTTTTGCAATTGTTCTACAATGAAGGGTATTGTATAAACATCATAGGCGTATATACTGGACAGTTTTAGAGTGTTCGAATTGAGTTAATTTGGAATTACCCTAGTAAAAGAAGGAGTGATTTGGATGCCGAAGCCATTCAAAACCAAGCCCCCAATCCTGAAACTCCAATGGTCGAGTAAAAACTTTCAAAAGGAAACTTCACCTACTTGCCAACAACTGCATTCCAAAGGGTATTAAATGACAAAGTATAGAACTGAAAGATCAATAGTATTTCAGTACCAATTCATTAACATTTCGCAGATATTGGAAGTTAGTTGGATATGACATCGATGCAGTTCAAAACATTGCTAAAGGGGTAAATACACCCAACCCAGCTTGTTCACAATTTGGAAACCGTAGGGGACTAATCTGGGCCAAATCACATGTGATGGCATACTTGCATGATGTCTGCTTATAGGCAACACTCAGAAGCGCGATTTCTGTTTTTCATTACCAAACATATTTCGAGAGGTTTGGGCATTCAACCGACAACATCTAATTGATGTCATTCAGAATCATGACTATTGGATCATTAATGCCCAACAATCATGACTGCCTATGGCCAAAAAGTTTATAGAAATAGGCCTGTAGAAGAACCACAACCTCCTTCCAACAAGTGGCTATAATTTATTGGTAAATTGAGTATCCTTCCCTGAAGTGCAATTAGGGCCTCTTCACTATCAAATATGCAACGGCTTAAGGAACAGCCACCAAAACAACAGGTCAAGTCGATAGACCCGATGCAGTTGGCAGCCCAGAGCTATCACCGAGTTTGCAAAGGTGGATAACAAAATGTCTCACGTTGCTCTGCGCAAACACCTTCACTCATTTACAACTGATGTAGTGTTTCAGGACGGAGAGCCACTGATTACACAATTCCCAAACCGCAACAGAAAATGAAAGTCAAGAGGCATTAATCCTACAGATGCATGATAAAATATGGAATCATTGGGGGCATCTATGCCCCAAAAAGCTACTGTTCAAGAAATGCATGACTTACATTCCATCTCCAGAGTTGACAATACCACAGCAATTGTAATTAATATTAATTCCATGGGCGAGTCATTATCATGTGATAATCTGGCTGAATCCCCATTCTGGCACTGCTGTATTACTAAGGGATCCGGGTCTCAGAATTTACTTACTAAGTAGAGATAACGTGTGTGGGCAAACACCAGGCCACATAGAATTTTAAAGACAACATAAATGATGTTAAATCAAAAACAGTTTTAAAGAAGGAAGTCAACCCATATGGATTGCAGACTGGATCTGTTGCATCCAGATTAAATCACCGGTTACCTAAATATGTCTTCATAGGAAACCAGATCCAGGGGCGGTATGCGATGTATGAATTCCCGCTACATTGAGGAGGTATGCTCATACTTAAACGCTTCGCCCATCTTCCTTAAAACAGTCAACTTCTCACCAAAATTGAGCAGGGCTCCGCCTCAGCATTGAGCTTGCCAACGCATAGCTTGGCAAGCGTCATAGCTATGCGCTTGCGAAGCTAATCCGCTGCCAACCTATGCCATGGCCAACGGCCAAAGAGCTTGGCCAGCGATAGCTTGCCAAGCGAAGATACTGCGCGGATAGCTTGGCCAAGCGGATAGCTTGGCCCAAGGATACGCTTCGCCAAGCGTATAGCTTTCGCCAAGCTGGATAGCTTGGCCAAGCGGATAGCTTGCCCCTCCATAAGGCCGGGACTGGGCCATCTGTCGTCTTGAAAGACCGCGTGCAGTGGGCCGGCCTTCCCGAAGCTTACAAACAACACCACCAACTGGTCCTTTTTTTCCATAGCACCGATGTCTGTGTTTGTGTAGGGGTGCTGCCGCTGTTGATTAGTGTGTGTTTTAGAAGGGTGCTTGTGCACCTTGAGTCCAGGCTATAGCCTTTAGCTATCCTCATGCAGGCGTTATCACCTGCTTCGGAGTCCCCCAACAGCAATTTTGGCGCCTGTGGCTACTTGTCTTGCATAATCGCACTTTCGTTGATGATGCTCTTCCTGTAAACAGTAAATCTCCACGAGTATTACACAGCTTGCTACAGAGCAGGGAGGCGTCACGACGGGTCAATGCAGGCCAGCAGTTCAACTCCGGCGTGGAGCTCAGTTTTCCTGTGTACTAGAGGTGAGTGAGTGGAGGGCAGTTGCTCCACGCGTTGGAAGCGCTCTGGAGGACTGGCGGGGGGGGCTCCTGGAATGGCTGGCTCTATGAGAGATATACTTGCTGCGCAGTGCTGTGTCATAGGACTCGTGTGGAACTGGTAGCTTTAAGTTTGTGGAGTTCTCTGAACATTGTACTTAACTCTAGAATTAAAGTAAATGGCTGATGCGCTTCGGTATCTGAGACATGTAACAGTATTTCTCTCACCTGGCTTGCCAGCTTTTATAGGCAGTCCTTCTTGAGTTTGATACAGCATGTGTGTCTTCACAATCTTCTGCGCTCTCTCTCTTCTGGCAACCCCTCACAGTTGACTGTTCAGCACATTGCCCCCTTCTTCAGGTCAGCCCAGCTCTGACCCTAATGCTCCCCTGCAAGAGGGTGAGGACATATGGCAGTCCTTGAAAGGATGCTGCCTGTCCTGCAGGAGACCCACTGTGACTCGGCCCCTGCATAAGCAGGTCACGCTGAGCCCTGCTCCCCCCCGCTCCCGCGTGAAGACAGCCCGCCGTCCCTATCCGGAATGGGTGTCCCCTTCAGGTCCGGACCCCAGCCGAGTCAACGGACCTGTCCGACTTCCGGGTGGTTTTTGCCCCGACCGCGGTGCGCGACCATATCTGCCTGTAACGGCGAGAAGTGCCGGCAGCTGCTGGCAGCACCTGCAGCCTGGAGAGACGGCACGCTGCTGGCTGCTTTCCACAGCAGCGGTACAGCTGCTGCTCTCACCCTGCGCGACTCATGGTGCTTCCTCCGTTTTTCTGGAAAATAAACACACACCGAGTCGCCACGCTCACCAAAAAGGTAAGACTTACCTGCAGTAATTTTCCAAAATTCGCGCTGGAGGAGCGACGCTCCTCCCGACTGTCGCTTCCGAATGCGTTCGACGATATTCGCGCATGCGTCCCTGGCGGGGTCTTCACGTATTCACTCACGTGACTCCGAAGTAAAATAGGATTACTCCTATGAGAATGTACTGGAACAACAGGCGGCAGGCATGAAGAACCTTGAACAGATAGCGAGGCAATACTGTGTCTGCAGCAAAGCTGATTACAGAACATGAACGTCCTAATGAATTTGCTGACTAAAACAACAGAGAAATGTACTGAGACTATAAGGAATCTATCAGAGAAGACAGAATCTGAGGAATTGCAGGATTCCTGAAGGTCGAGAGAAAAACGAAGATCTTCGAGAATTCACTGCTAAACTACTCCAAGAAGTTTTATCTCTGGAAGAAATGCCTTTATTAGCTCGTGCTCAGAGAGTCAGCAGACGTCAGACCAGTATAAATGCCCCCCCCCAAGACAAAATGATCATAAAGCTACAATATGATTTGTTCGGAGGAGATTTAATGCGGAAAGCTTCGAAATCAAGAATCTGACATTTGAAAAGGACAAAGGATCAGTACGATCGAGATTAACCCTCCAGAGGTCGCTAGAAACCGGGAAAGAGCGGTTTAATGAAGCCAAAAGCCTTATGAGGGAGAGAAAAAAACCTGAGATACGGTTGAATTACCAGCCACTCTAAGAGTTACTTGAACAACGTGAACATTTCTTTAATACCCCTGCAGCAGCAGCAGCCTCCATGGATTTCGCAAAGCAGTTCTAGGCCTGAAAAGTATCTACAAGCACACATACTGACTCTTACTACTTTTAGAGACCCAACACGGACTCTCAACATCCCTGTAGATTTCATATGGATAATATGGGGACTAGAAAGAAATGGACAATGCCGTATAGAAGAAGAGGAAAAACTGGATTGGAAGCGTTTTTCTGGATACTGACAATTATCCTTAACATAAGAACATCTAAACAAAACAACATAACACATATACTAAAATCACACGATTGCTCATATTGCTAATTAATATCACTAATAATTTAACAACTAATGTCTCGTTAATGAATAGAGTTAAATTATAGCGATGGATCTCATTGGAGATCTTTCTTTTTAATAACAATTTCATACATTTATTACTTTCAAATTTATACCTTCTTGTTCTATAGTAATTCGTATCCCCCCTTTTTTTTTATATATAGCCTTTATATTCTTTATGTTTATACTGCTTAGATTTCTAAGTTAAGTTTTAATATAGATACTTCATAGGATGACCCTAACCTCTTTTTTCTTTCCTTTAATATTTCCCCCGCTAAAATATATTTATGAATATAAATTCCCTAAATCTAGGAGCTGGCCAAGTTAATAACATCAATTGCCGGAAGTCCATAGATGGATAGCCAAGTTAGTAATGGCTAGCACAAACTACAACTACTTTAGTTGTAGTTCTTTCTTTCTTTACACATACTATTAATTTCTTTAACTATTTCTTTATATCCTTTTATATCTATTGTATTTTTCAGTTTGAATGGAGTTACACATTGGACCAATGGAGATATATTCGTGAGGTACATAAAAGAGATTTAAAATTCATCTATTCGGTGTTCGGGTGTAAGGTTGGGTCTACTGCGCTGATCCTTAGGACTCTATTGTGAAGATCTCCACAAACCTAAAATGCAAGACTTAAAAAGAAACACGGGGAATGAGGGGTTTAACGTTTTGCAGTTGGAATGTTAAAGGTATTAAATGAACCAATAAAGAGAGGAAAAGTATTGGCACATTTTAAAGGCAATTAAAGCTGACGTAATCTACATTCAAAGAAAACCCACTTAAAAAAAGACGCTGAAAACAGGTTGAAAGCTAATGGATAGATAAAATATATCATTCCTCTTTTACGCATAAATCAAGAGGTGTAGCAATATTATTTCGTAAAGTACTTTATTTAAGCATACATCAACCATATCTGATAAAGATGGCAGATACATTATTGTGATAGGAGAAATATAAACACAGAAAAATATGATTTTTGTTAATATATATGGACCAAACTTTGATAGCCCTTTGTTTTTTAAGAAAGTACTTAACAATATTCCGGAATTAACACAATATAATTTGATAATTGGAGGAGATTTTAATTGTACAATTAGACCCTTACCTAGACAGATCTTCAAAACAAAGAAAAACTAAATCACATTCCAGTGATTACTAAATGCATATATCCAAACACTAATATTAAAGATGTTGGAGAACAGAAAACCCTACGGGTCGAGAATACACTCTTTTTACTCACCAGTACAAAAACTTACTCAAGAATAGATTATTTTCTGGTAGATGCAAAGCTTATCTCACTTACTTACTAACCCAAAATATCATAATATTATATTTCAGATCATGCACCATTAACATTTAAAATTAAAATAAATGGTAAAACAGAAAATTTAGGACAGTGGAAACTTAATCCACAATTTTAAAAAATAAAACCACTCAGGAAATATTACAACTCAAATTAAGATTTTTTTTGAAATAAATATCAACCAGAAATATCTCCTCGTTATATGGAAAACATTTAAAGCATATCTTCCGGGAATTATGATCTCTTCACAAGCATTTCATAATAAAAAGATTCGGAAGGAACAACAGGACTTGGAAAGGGGATTAAACAATTAGAATATACAGAATGCAACAAAACCAGATAATAATAATACATAATAAAATTGTAGCATTGAAATAATAAATAAAATAAAATAAATACAGATCAAGTTTTAAAAACCTTTTTATCAACACACTAACAATTACAGTTGAATTTGAGAGACAAACCCCAAAAATTATTGGCTCGACAATTAAGGAAAATTAAAGCTGAAAAAAATTAGACATAGGATTAAATCACAAAATGGTGAATTATTAATACAACCTAAAGATATATGAAAGATTATGCAATATTATAAAATCTATATACGCTAAAGCGACAGTAAATAAAACAGAAATAGATGCTTTTTTAAAAAATATGTAACTTAAAAGGATTGGATTTACAAAATAGAGAATTATTAAATGCTGATATTTCAATAAAAGAAATCCAAGAATCTATAGATCATTAAAAAATGGTAAAACACCGGGACCAGGAATGTATAGGTTCGGAATTTATAAAATTTTTTATATAAATCATTATATGAACAGATATATACACAACAGAAATAACCAAGATACGCTGAACGAGTCTATTGTAACACTTATACCCAAAATAAATAAAGACTTGGATGAACCAGGATCATATAAGCAATAGCTCTATTAAATACGGATCAAAAGATACTAACAAAAATATTAGCACAAAGATTAAGTTCAGTTGTTAACGAATTAATTCATCCCGATCAAACAGGATTTATACCTAAAAGATATTCTCATACAATCTAAGACGGTTATTTAATATTATATAGTTCGAAAAGAAGTGATAAAAAAGATTTAGTAGTTATTTCGCTGGATGCAGAAAAAGGTTTTGACCAAGTGGAATGGCCTTATTTATTTTCGTGATGGAAGCTTTCAAGCTCGGAGAGAAGTTTACTACTTGGATTAAATTGTTATATGCAAACCCAACAGCTAGAAAAAAACAAACCGTACGTTATCAACTAAATTTAGTTTATCTCGAGGTTGTAGACAAGGCAGTCCTCTATCACCTTTATTGTTCGCGCTAGCAATAGAAACTCTCGCCCAAAGGGTGAGATTTACTCCCGGAAATACATGGATATGATACTAAAGATACTAAGAATAAAATCTCGTTATATGCGGATGATGTATTACATTTATATCACTGAACCGGAAACAAGTATTCGAAATTTGTTAAAAAACTAATAACGGAATTTGGATCAATCTCAGGATACAGTATCAATTGGAATAAAAGTGAACTTATGCCAATAACGATGAATAATTTACATATATTACAACAATTTCCTTTCAAGATAACAAATGAAAATATCAAATATCTTGGCATTTTCGTTACAAAAGATTTGATTCTTTATTTAAATTTAATTTCCCTTTATTACTGAATAAATTAAATAAGAATATTTTAATACTGGAAAAGTTTACCTATTCAATGTTAGGTAAAATCAAATGCGATAAAATGATTTTTCTCCCACAATTATATATATTTATTTCAATTAATCCCGATATACCGCCCTAAAATTTTAAAAAAAAAGTAATTCCCTAATTACTAACTTTATCTGGATTATAAGAACCACAGAATAAATTAAAAAAAACACTTATGTAAAGCTAAAATAAATGGGGATTAGCATTTAACCAAATCTTATGTTTTATTACTGGGCATTTAATATTAAAAAATATGAATTTTTTGGCTAGAAGAAATAGATAATAAACCAAACTGGTTAAAAATGGAAAAAGAAGATTGTTTCTCCATTTTGAAATTAGTTCTATAATATTCGCTAACACTAACGTAGCTAAGAAAATTTATAGTGAAAATCCGATAATAGAAAACGGAATCCGCATTTTGGAAACAAATAAAGAAAACATTAAAATTAAAATCTATACATTAGTCTTACCATTGCCAAAATTTTTTACGTTTAAACCTTCAAACGATGGATAAGGCTTTTTTTACAATGGAAAAATAAAGGAATCTTTAACATGTGATCTTTATAAGGAAAACTCTTTTCTTTCATTTCAAGAGTTACAACAAACTTATGGACTACACAATAATGAATATTTAGATATTTTACAAATCAGAAACTATGTTTTCTGCAAAATACACAAGAACTTAGAAATAGAAAGACTGAAATTTTAGATGAATGCTGAATAAACATCCAAATACAGAAAAAATGATATCAATATATTTATAATATTTATTGGAAATGATATCCCATCAACAGAAACACATAGACAGCTTTGGGAAAATGAATTAGTCAAATAATAAGACCAGAAATATGGGACGAAAGCTTACAGCACATACATCATTGCTCGTTAGATGCTAAAAACCTTAACAGTTTAAATATTCTACTTAGACTACATTATTCCAAATCTAAATTACATAGTATATTTCCAAAATTATCTCCTATATGTGATAAACGTCAAATCTCAGAAGCAAATTTTGTCACATTCATTTACTAAATTGTATAAAAATTGTAGAATAACTGGAACGAAATATTTAGATAATTTCGAATGTTATTAATATTACTATGACTTCTGATCCAAAGTTAATAATACTTGGAAACTTTGAAACGGACCAACAATTACAATGAACCAAAGAATTTTTATCGACTATTGTTTAATAATTGGGAAAAAATTAATACTAAAATTTGGAAAGGCCCATGCATCCCCAACAATTAAAATGTGGAATACAGAAATGTCAGAGACACTTCACTTGGAGAGATTGAGGCTTGTCCTTATGGATAGGTTAGAATCTCTTCAGAGGGATTTGGTCTCCCATATATTAAATATTTACAGGTCCATAATGGTTCGGCGCAGAGGACTTGACTGGGAGGCCTGAATATCTGAATGGATGAAGAAATATATATAATAAATCATGAATAAACTCAAGGACGGATAATGAGTAATATCCAATCTCCATCAAACTTTCCATACTCTCTTTCTATTTTCCTATGCTATAATTAGAAAAAAAGTATAGAAACACATTATATTAAATTCTTAATATTAGTACGAATATAGATATCACTGGTTGTATGAAAATATTATTAATGTCTTGTACTTTCAATTATATAAAATTGTGTATTTTCAACTATATAATAATTTGGAATTTAAAGTCAATAATAATACAAACATTCTTAATATTATGAAAATATAATGAATATCATAGAAGTTCGGTTAATATTGGTATTAATCAATATAACATGGGACCTGTATTTTGGAAAACAGAGGAAATATGGATATCATGGGTAGTACGAGTATATTGCTAATACTAGGAATGTACTATTAATACCACATACTCCCAATTATATAAAATAAACAACCTTAATATGTATAATTAATAATATTACAAATAATATAAACAGTATCAATTTATCATTATTATCATGTATTTTTTATCGTCGTATAAGAGTGTACTTTGTAATTACTTTGTTTCTATAATAAAAAAATTAAAAAAAAAAAAAAAAAGCAAAAAGCGTAGCTTAGCTTAGCTTTAGCTTAGCAAAGCTTAAGCAAAGCGGTAGCTTAGCTTAGTAGCTTAGCTTAGCAAAGCGGGTAGCTTAGCTTAGCTTAGCAAAGCGGGTAGCTTAGCTTAGCTTAGCAAAGCGGGTAGCTTAGCTTAGCTTAGCAAAGCGGGTAGCTTAGCTTAGCTTAGCTTACTAGCAAAAGCTAGGCTAGGCAAAGCTTAGCTTAGCTTAGCTTAGCGGGTAGCTTAGGCTTAGCTTAGCAAAGCGGGGTAGCTTAGCTTAGCTTAGCAAAGCGGGGGCTTAGCTTAGCAGCTTAGCTAGCTTAGCAAAGCGGGTAGCTTTAGGCTTAGCTTTAGCAAAGCGGGTAGCTTACTAGCTTATTTAGCAAAGCGGGTAGCTTAGCTTAGCTTAGCAAATGCGGGTATAGCTTAGCTTAGCAAAGCGGGCTTAGCTTAGCTTAGGCTTAGCTTAGCTTTAGCTTAGCTTAGCAAAGCGGGTAGCTAGCTTAGCTTACAAGCTTACAAAGCGGGTAGCTTAAGCTAGCTTTAGCTTAGCTAGTTAGCAAAGCGGGTAGCTAGCTTAGCTTAGCAAAAAGCGCTTAGCTTAGCTTAGCATAGCTAGCTTTAGCTTAGCAAAGCGGGTAGCTTAGCTTAGCTTAGTTTACCTAGTTTAGCTAGCAAAGCGGGTAGCTAGCGGTAGCTTAGCAAGCGGGCTTAGCTTAGCTTAGCTTACAAAGCGGGTAGCTTAGCTTTAGCTTAGTTAGTATCTTAGTTTAGCAAAGCGTAGCGGGTAGCTTAGCTTAGCTTAGCTTTAGGCAAAAGCTTAGTTTAGCTTAGGGGTAGCTTAGCTTAGTTTAGCTTAGCTACTTAGCTTAGCTTAGCAAAGCGTAGCTTAGCTTAACTTAGCTTTATTTAGCAAGCGTGTAGCTTAGCATAGCTTAGTTTAGCAAAGCGGGGTACTTAGCTTTAGCTTAGCTTAGCTTAGCAAAGCGGTAGCTTAGCTTAGCTTAGCAAAGCGGGTAGCTAGATTTAGCTTAGCAAAGCGGGTAGCTTACTTAGCTTAGCTTAATTTAGCTTAGCTACTTAGCAAAGCGGGTTAGTTAGCTTAGCTTAGCAAAGCGGGTAGCTTAGCTTAAGCTTAGCAAAGCTTAGCTTCGCAAAGCTTAGCTTAGCTTAGCAAAGCGGGTAGCTTAGCTTAGCTTAGCAAAGCGGGTAGCTTAGCTTAGCTTAGCAAAGCGGGTAGCTTAGCTTAGCTTAGCAAAGTTACTTAAGCAAAAGCGGGTAGTTAGCTTAGCAAAGCTTAGCTTAGCAAAGCGGGTACTGCTTAGCTTAAGTTTAGCTTTGCTAGTTTAGCAAAAGGCTGGTATCTTTATAGCCTAGTTAGCTTAGAAAAGCGGGTAGTACCTAGCTAGCTTAGCTAGCGGGTACTTAGCTTAGCATAGCATCTTAGGCTTAGCGGGTAGCTTAGCGGTTTAGCTTACTTAGCTTAGCTTAGCTTTTAGCTTAGCGGGTAGCTTAGCTTAGTTAGCGGGTAGCCTTAGCTTAGCTAGCAAAGCGGGGTAGCTTAGCTTAGCTTAGCTTTAGCAAAGCTTAGCTTAGCTTAGCAAAGCGGGTAGCTTAGCTTAGCTTAGAGCAAAGCGGGTAGTCTTAGCTTAGCCTTAGCTTAGCTTAGCAAAGCGGGCTTAGCTTAGCTTAGCTTAGCAGCTTAGCTTAGCTTAGCTTAGCAAAGCTTAGCTTAGCTTAGCTTAGCTTAGCAAAGACGGGTAGCGTGTAGCTTAGCTTAGCAAGCGGGTAGCTTAGCTTAGTAGCTTAGCTTAGTTTAGCAAAGCTGCTTAGCTTAGCTTAGCTTAGCTTTAGCTTAAGCGGCGTAGCTAGCTTAGCGGGGTAGCTTAGCTAGCTTAGCTTTAGCAAAATCTTAGCTTCGCTAGCTTAGCTTAGCTTAGTAGCTTAGCTTAGCTTGCTTAGTAGCTTAGCGGGTAGCTTAGCAAGCGGGGTAGCTTAGCTTAGCTTAGAAGCTTCGCTTAGCCTAGTTAGCAAAGCAAGCTTAGCTTCGCGCTTAGCTTAGCTTAGCAATCGGGCTTAGCTTAGCTTTAGCTTACGCTTAGCTTATCTTAGCAAGCGGTAGCTTAGCTTCGCGCTTCGCTTAGTAGCTTAGCTTAGCTTAGCAAAGCGGGTAGCTTAGCTTCGCTTCGCTTAGCTTAGCTTAGTTTAGCAAAGCGGGCAGCTTAGCTTCGCTTCGCTTAGCTTAGCTTAGCAAAGCGGGGCCTAGTACTTAGCCCTTCGCCTTAGCTTAGCTTAGCAAAGCGGTAGCTTAGCTTAGCTTAGCTATCTTAGCAAAGCGGTAGCTTAGCTTCTTCCTTAGCTTAGTTAGCAAAGGGGTAGCTTAGTACGCTAGCTTAGCTTAGCAAAGCGGGTAGCTTAGCTTAGCTTAGCAAAGCGGGTAGCTTAGCTTAGCTTAGCTTCTTAGCTTAGCTTAGCTTAGCAAAGCGGGTAGCTTAGCTTCACTTCGCTTAGCTTAGCTTAGCAAAGCGGGTAGCTTAGCTTCGCTTCGCTTAGCTTAGCTTAGCAAAGCGGGTAGCTTAGCTTCGCTTCGCTTAGCTTAGCTTAGCTTAGCTTAGCAAAGCGGGTAGCTTAGCTTCGCTTAGCTTAGCTTAGTTTAGCAAAGCGGGTAGCTTAGCTTCGCTTAGCTTAGCTTAGCAAAGCGGGTAGCTTAGCTTCGCTTAGCTTAGCTTAGCAAAGCGGGTAGCTTAGCTTAGCTTAGCTTAGCTTAGTTTAGCAAAGCGGGTAGCTTAGCTTAGCTTAGCTTAGCTTAGCTTAGCAAAGCGGGTAGCTAGCTTCTTTAGCTTAGGCTAGCTCGGGCTTAGCCTTAGCTCGCTTAGCTTAGCTTAGCAAAGCGGTAGCTTAGCTTTAGCCAAGCTAGCATACTTAGCTTAGCTTAGCAAAGCGGTAGCTTAGCTTAGCTTAGCTTAGCTTAGCTTCAGCTTAGCTTAGCTTTAGCAAAGCGGTATCTTAGCTTAGCGAAGCTTCGCTTAGCTTAGCTTAGCTTACCTTAGCAAAGCGTACTTAGCTTCGGGCTTAGCTTAGCTTAGGCAAGCTGGTAGCATAGCTTGCTTAGCTTACTTAGCTTATTCGCTTAGCTTAGCAAGCGCGTAGCTTAGCTAGCTTAGCTTAGCTTAGCTTAGCAAAGCGGGTAGCTTAGCTTCGCTTCGCTTAGCTTAGCTTAGCAAAGCGGGTAGCTTAGCTTCGCTTAGCTTAGCTTAGCAAAGCGGGTAGCTTAGCTTCGCTTCGCTTAGCTTAGCTTAGCAAAGCGGGTAGCTTAGCTTCGCTTAGCTTAGCTTAGCTTAGCTTAGCAAACGCTTAGCTTAGCTTAGCAAAGCGGGTAGCTTAGCTTAGCTTAGCTTAGCAAAGCGGGTAGCTTAGCTTCGCTTCGCTTAGCTTAGCTTAGCAAAGCGGATAGCTTAGCTTAAGCTTAGCAGCTCTTAAAAGCGGGTAGCTTAGCTTCGCTTCTTAGCTTCGCTAGCTAGGCTTAGCAAAGCGGGTAGCTTAGCTTAGCTTCGCTTAGCTTAGCTTAGCAAAGCGGGTAGCTTAGCTTAGCTTAGCTTAGCTTAGCAAAGCGGGTAGCTTAGCTTAATTTAGCTTAGCTTAACTTAGCAAAGCGGGTAGCTTAGCTTAGCTTAGCTTAGCTTAGCAAAGCGGGTAGCTTAGCTTAGCTTAGCTTAGCTTAGCTTAGCAAAGCGCGGTAGCGGGTAGCTTCGCTTAGCTTAGCTTACGCGTGCTTAGCTTAGCAAAGCGCTGGTATGCTTAGGTCGCTAGCTTAGCTTAGCAAAGCGGGTAGCTTAGCTTACGCTTAGCTTAGCTTAGCAAAGCGGGTAGCTTAGCTTCGCTTAGCTTAGCTTAGCTTAGCAAAGCGGGTAGCTTAGCTTCGCTTCGCTTAGCTTAGCAAGCAAAGCGGGTAGCTTAGCTTCGCTTAGCTTAGCTTAAACAAAGCGGGTTAGCTTAGCTTTCGCTTCGCTTAGCCTTAGCTTAGGCAAAGCGGGTAGCTTAGCTTCGCTTAGCTTGCTTAGCTTAGCTTAGCAAAGCGGGTAGCTTAGCTTAGCTTAGCTTAGCAAAGCGGGTAGCTTAGCTTAGCGCTTCGCTTAGCTTAGCTTAGCAAAGCGGGTAAGTCTTAGCCTAGCTTAGCAAAGTGGGTAGCCTTTAGCTTCGCTTCGCTTAGCTTAGCTTAGCAAAGCGGCTTAGCTTTAGCTTAGCTTCGCTTCGCTTAGCTTAGCTTAGCAAGCGGGTAGCTTCGCTTTCCGCTTAGCTTAGCTTCAAAGCTTAGCAAAGCGGGTATCTTATTCGCTTAGCTAGCTTTAGCAAAGCGGGTAGCTTAGCTCGCTTCGCTTAGCTTAGCTTAGCAAAGCGGCTAGCTGCTTCGCTTAGCTAGCTTAGTTTATCTTAGCTTCTTAGCTTAGCCATAGCTTTAGCTTAGCTTAGCAAAGCGGGCTACTTTAGCTAGCAAAGTAGCGGCTTAGCTTCGCTTCGCTTTATTTAGCTTAGCAAAGCGTGTAGCTTCGCTTCGCTTAGCTTAGCTTAGCTTAGCAATCGCTTAGCTTAGCGTGCTTACTTCGCTTAGCTTAGCAAAGCGGTAGACTTACTTCCTTCCTTAGCTTCGCTAGCAAAGCGGGTATCTTCGCTTAGCTTAGCTTCGCTTAGCTTAGCTTAGCTTAGCAAAGCGGGAAGCTTCGCTTCGCTTAGCTTTCGCTTATCAAAGCTTAGCTTAGCAAAGCGGGTAGCTTTAGCTTCGCTAAGCGGGTTAGCAAAGCTTAGCTTAGCTAAGCTTAGCAAAGCGGTGCTTAGCTTAGCTTCGCTTTCGCTTAGCTTAGCTTAGCAAAGCGGGTAGCTTAGCTTCGCTTCGCAAGCGCTTAGCTTAGCTTAGCTTAGCAAAAGTGGTAGCTTAGCTTAGCTTAGTTAGTGGGTAGCTAGCTTCGCTTAAGTTTTCGCTTAGCTTAGCAGGCAAGCGGGCTAGCTTAGCTTCGCTTCGCTTTAGCAAACTTAGCTTAGCTTAGCAAAGCTTAGGTAGCTTAGCTTCGCTACTTAGCTAGCTTAGCGAAGCAAAGCGGTACTTAGCTTCGCCATCGCTTAGCTTAGCTTAGCAAAGCGGGTAGCTTACTTCCGCTTAGCTAGCTTAGCTAAGCAAAGCGGGTAGCTTAGCTTCTGCTTCGCTTAGCTTAGCTTTAGCAAAGCTGGGTACCTTAGCT
This sequence comes from Okamejei kenojei, assembly GCA_035221665.1. Taxonomy (NCBI): domain Eukaryota; kingdom Metazoa; phylum Chordata; class Chondrichthyes; order Rajiformes; family Rajidae; genus Okamejei; species Okamejei kenojei. The sequence continues at coordinate 16,222,054 of CM069132.1, read as the reverse complement.
TAGCTTCGATTTAGAGCTTAGCTTAGCAAGCGGTAGCTTAGCTTATCGCTTAGCTTAGCTAGCAAAGGGTACTTAGCCGTTACCTTAGCTTAGCAAGCGGTAGCTTAGCTAGCTTACCTTAGCAAAGCGGCCTTAGCTTAGCTTACTTAGCTTAGCAAAGCGGGTAGCTTTTAGCTTAGACAAAGCGGGTAGCTTAGCTTAGCTTAGCAAAGCGGGTAGATAGCTTACCTTATTAGCTTATTTAGCGAAGCGTAGCTTAGCTTAGCTTGATCGCTTAGCTTAGCAAAGGCGGGTAGCTGCTTAGCTAGCTAGCTTAGCAAAGCTAGCTTACTTAGCAGCAACAGCGGTGCTTAACAAAGCGGGTCGCCGCGGACGCTTAAGTTTTTAGCTAGCTTTGCTAGCGTAGGTTATCGTGTAGTAGCGCGGAAGGCTTAGTAGCCTTAGATTCGCTTCGCTCAGGGTAGTTGCGCTTACTTAGTAGGTACAAAGCGTAGCTTACTTCGAGATTAGCTAGCGCTTAGGCAAGGAGCGGGTTGCCTTAGCTTAGCAAAAGGTGGGTAAGCTTAGCTTTAGCGTAGGTAGCCGTATAAGCAAAGCGTAGGTTAGCGAGCTTAATTAGCTTAGAGCTAGCGTTACTTAGCTTAGCTTAGCGTGGCGTAGCAAAGCGGGTAGCTTAGAACTTAGCTAGCTTTAGCTTTAGCTACTTGCAAAGCGGTCATAGCTTAGCTTAGTTAGTTAGTTAGCGTAGCTTCGCTTAGCGTTTAGCGTATCTTCTAGCTTAGGGTAGTTAGCGTAGCTTTAGCTTAGCGTAGGTTAGCTTAGCTTAGTCTTAAGCTTAGCGACTTAGCTAGCGTAGTTTAGCGCTTATTGTAGCATAGCGAAGGTTACGTAGCTAGCTTAGCTTTAGCTTAGCTGCTGAGCTTACTTACTTAGCTCTAGATTAGCGGATGTTAGCTAGTTAGCTTAGGCTTAGCTTTCTTTGCTTAGTTTAGCTTAGCTTAAACTTAGCTTACCTTAGTTAAACTTTGCTTAGCTTAGCTTAGCTTTAGCTTACCTAGCGCAGTTAGTTAGTCTTAGTCTTATTTAGCTAAGCTTTAGCTATCTTAGCTAGTTTTAGCGTATACGTATTTAGCTTAGTTAGCTTTAGCTTAGCTTTACTCTTAGCTTAGCTACTTACCGTACTTTTTTTTTAGTTTACTTAAGCTAAGCTTACTTGCGTAGGGTTAGCTTAGCTTAGTTTTTTTTAGCCTTAGCTTAGCTTACTTAGCCTTAGCTGAAGCTAGTTAATTTAGCTAGCTTCAGCGTAGTTAGTTTAGCGTAGGTTACTTAGCTTAGCTTATAGCTAGCTTAGCTTAGCTTAGATTAGCGTAGGTTAGCTTAGCTTAGTTTAGCTTAGCTTAGCTTAGCTTAGCTTAGCTTAGCTTACCTTAGCTTAGCTTAGTTTAGCTTAGCTTAGCTTAGCGTAGGTTAGCTTAGCGTAGGTTAGCTTAGCTTAGCTTAGCTAAGGTTAGCTTAGCTTAGCTTAGCTTAGCTTAGCGTAGGTTAGCTTAGCGTAGGTTAGCTTAGCTTATCTTAGCTTAGCTTAGCTTAGCTTAGCTTAGATTAGCGTAGGTTAGCTTAACTTAGCTTAGTTTAGCGTAGGTTAGCTTAGCTTAGCTTAGCTACGTGCGTAGGTTACTTAGCTTAGTTTAGTATTAGCGTAGCTATTTCAGCTTAGAATACTTATCTTACTTAGCTAGGTTGCTTAGCTAGGTTTAGCTTAGCTTCGCTTAGCTTAGTTATAGCTTAGCGTAAGTTAGCTTAGCTTAGCTTATTTAGCGTAGGTTACTAGCTTTAGTTTAGCTTAGGCTAGGTTTAGCGTAGTTAGCTTGCGTAGGTTGATGCTTAGCGAAGTTAGCTTAGCTTAGTTAGCTTTGCGTAGGTTAGCTAGCTAGTTTAGTTAGCTAGCTAATGCTTTATCTGACTAGGTGCGCTAAGCTTAGCTGAGCTTTAGCGTAGGTTACTTAGCTTACTTACTTACGAAGTTAGCTAGGTTAGCTTAGCGTAGGTTAGCTTACATAGTTACGTTTTAGCTTAGCGTAGTTAGTTTAGCTTAGCTTACTTAGCGAGCTTAGCTTAGCTGCTTAGCTTAGCGTAGGTTAGCGCGTTAGCTTAGCGTAGTTAACGTAGGTAGCTTAGCGTAGGTTAGCTAGGTTAGCTTAGCGTAGGTTAGCGTAGCTTAGCGTTGGTTAGCGTAGCTTAGCGTAGGTTAGCGTAGGTTAGCATAGGTTAGCGTAGGTTAGCGTAGCATAGCTTAGCGTAGCGTAGGTTAGCGTAGCTTAGCGTAAGTTAGCGTAAGTTAGCTTAGCGTAGGTAGCGTAGGTTAGCGTAGCATAGCTTAGCATAGCGTAGGTTAGCGTAGCTTAGCGTAGGGTAGCGTAGCTTAGCGTAGGTTCGCGTAGCTTAGCGTAGGTTAGCGTAGGTTAGCGTAGGTTAGCGTAGCTTAGCGTAGGTTTGCGTAGATAGCTTAGCGTAGGTTCGCGAAGTTAGCTTAGCTTTAGCTTAGCTTAGCATAGCGAAGGTTTAGCGTAGGTTAGCGTCGGTAGCGAGGTTAGCTAAGTTAACTTACGTAGTAGCGTAGGTTTAGGGAGGTTAGCGTAGGTTAGCGTAAGTTAGCATAGCGTAGGTTAGCGTAGCTTAGCGTAGGTTAGCGTAGGTTAGCGTAGGTTAGCGTAGGTTATCTTAGCGTATTTAGCGTAGCTAGCGAAGCGTAGGTTCGCGTAGCATAGGTTAGCGTAGGTTAGCGTAGCGTAGGTTAGCGTAGGTTAGCGTAGCGTAGGTTAGCGTAGGTTACCGTAGCTTAGCGTAGCGTAGGTTAGCGTAGGTTAGCGTAGGTTAGCGTAGCTTAGCTTAGCGTAGCTTAGCGTAGGTTAGCGTAGGTTAGCGTAGCGTGTAGCTTAGCGTAGGTTAGCTTAGCTTAGCGTATCTAGGCGGGCTTAGTCGTAGCTTAGCGTAGGTTAGCTTAGCTTACCTTAGCTTAGCGTAGGTTAGCTTAGCTTAGCTTAGCTTATCGTAGCTTAGCTTAGCTTAGCGTAGGTTAGCGTATGTTAGCGTAGCTTAGCGTAGGTTAGCGTAGCTTAGCGTTGGTTAGCGTGGCTTAGCGTAGGTTAGCGTAGGTTAGCGTAGGTTAGCGTAGGTTAGCTTAGCTTAGCTTAGCGTAGCTTAGCTTAGTTTAGCGTAGGTTAGCGTAGCTTAGCGTAGGTTAGCGTAGGTTAGCATAGGTTAGCGTAGGTTAGCGTAGCATAGCTTAGCGTAGCGTAGGTTAGCGTAGACTAGCGTAGGTTAGCGTAGGTTAGCGTAGCTTAGCGTAGGTTAGCGTAGGTTAGCGTAGGTTAGCGTAGCTTAGCGTAGGTTAGCGTAGGTTAGCTTAGCGTAGTTTAGCGTAAGTTAGCTTAGCTTAGCTTAGCTTAGCTTAGCGTAGGTTAGCGTAGGTTAGCGTAGGTTAGCGTAGGTTAGCGTAAGTTAGCTTAGCGTAGGTTAGCGTATGTTAGCGTAGGTTAGCGTAGGTTTAGCGTAAAGTTAGCTTGCGTAGGTTAGCGTAGCTTAAGCGTAGTTAAGCGTAGGTTAGCGTAGGTTAGCGTAAGTTTAGCGTAGGTAAGCTTAGCGTAGGTTAGCGTAGCTTAGCGTAGGTTAGCGTAGGTTAGCGTAGGTTAGCGTAGGTTAGCTTAGCGTAGGTTAGCGTAGGTTAGCTTAGCGTAGGTTAGCGTAGGTTAGCGTAGGTTAGCTTAGCGTAGGTTAGCGTAGGTTAGCGTAGGTTAGCGTAAGTTAGCTCAGCGTAGGTTAGCGTAGGTTAGCGTAGGTTAGCGTAAGTTAGCGTAGGTTAGCGTAGCTTAGCGTAGGTTAGCGTAGCTTAGCGTAGGTTAGCGTAGGTTAGCGTAGGTTAGCTTAGCGTAGGTTAGCGTAAGTTAGCTTAGCTTACCTTAGCGAAGGTTAGCGTAGGTTAGCGTAGGTATTAGCGTAAGTTAGCGTAAATTTAGCTTAGCTTAGCTTAGACTTAGCTTAGCGTAGGTTACCCGGGTAGGTTAGCGTAGGCTTAGCGTAGGTTAGCGTAGGTATAGCTTATCTTAGCGTAGTTAGCGTAGGTTACGTAGGTTAGCGTAAGTACTTAGCTTAGCTTTAGCTTAGCTTAGGAAGTTAGCGTAGGTTACGTAGCTAGCATAGCGTAGCGAGTTAGCGTAGGTTAGCGTAGGTAGTAGGTTACGTTAGGTTAGCGTAGCTTAGCTTAGCGTAGGTTAGCGTACTTAGCGTAGCTATTTTAGGCGAAGGTTAGCGTAGCTTAGCTTAGGGTAGCTTAGCTTAGCGTAGCGTAGGTTAGCGTAGGTTAGCGTAGCGTAGGTTAGCGTAGGTTAGCGTAGGGTAGGTTAGCGTAGGTTAGCGTAGCTTAGCGTAGCGTAGGTTAGCGTAGGTTCGCGTAGCGTAGGTTAGCGTAGGTTAGCGTAGCGAAGGTTAGCGTAGGTTAGCGTAGCATAGGTTAGCGTAGGTTACCGGATCTTTAAGCGTAGCGTAGGTTACGTAGTTAGCGTAGCTTAGCTTACGTAGCTTAGCGTAGTTCGTAGTTAGCGTGCGTAGCATAGCGTAGTTTAGCAAGCTTACGTAGCTTATGCGTACTTAGCTTAGGTTCAAGCTTAGCTTAGCTTAGCTAGCGTAGTTAGCTTAGCTTAGCTAAGCTTAACGTAGCCATAGCTAGCTTAGCGTTGGTTAGCGTATGTTAGCGTAGCTTAGCGTAGGTTAGCGTAGCTTAGCGTTGGTTAGCGTAGCTTAGCGTAGGTTAGCGTAGGTTAGCATAGGTTAGCGTAGGTTAGCGTAGCATAGCTTAGCGTAGCGTAGGTTAGCGTAGCTTAGCGTAGGGTAGCGTAGCTTAGCGTAGGTTAGCGTAGGTTAGCGTAGCTTAGCGTAGGTTAGCGTAGGTTAGCGTAGGTTAGCGTAGCTTAGCGTAGGTTAGCGTAGGTTAGCTTAGCGTAGGTTAGCGTAAGTTAGCTTAGCTTAGCTTAGCTTAGCTTAGCGTAGGTTAGCGTAGGTTAGCGTCGGTTAGCGTAGGTTAGCGTAAGTTAGCTTAGCGTAGGTTAGCGTAGGTTAGCGTAGGTTAGCGTAGGTTAGCGTAAGTTAGCTTAGCGTAGGTTAGCGTAGCTTAGCGTAGGTTAGCGTAGGTTAGCGTAGGTTACCGTAGGTTAGCTTAGCGTAGGTTAGCGTAGGTTAGCTTAGCGTAGGTTAGCGTAGGTTAGCGTAGGTTAGCTTAGCGTAGGTTAGCGTAGGTTAGCGTAGGTTAGCGTAAGTTAGCTCAGCGTAGGTTAGCGTAGGTTTAGCGTAATTAGCGTAGTTTTAGCGACTTAGCGTAGGTTACGTAGCTTAGCGTAGGTTAGGTAGTTATGCGTAGGGTTAGCTTAGCATAGGTTACGTATGTTACTTAGCTTAGCTTAGCGAGTTTACGTAGTTAGCGTAGGTTAGCGTAGGTTAGCGTAAGTTAGCTTAGCTTAGCTTAGCGTAGGTTAGCGTAGCTTAGCGTAGGTTAGCGTAGGTTAGCGTAGGTTAGCGTAGCTTAGCGTAGGTTAGCGTAGCGTAGGTTAGCATAGGTTAGCATAGGGTAGGTTAGCTTAGGGTAGCTTAGGGTAGCTTAGCGTAGGTTAGCGTAGGTTAGCGTAGGTAACCGGGTAGCTTGGCCAAGCGGGTAGCTTGGCCAAGCGGGTAGCCTGGCCAAGCGGGTAGCCTGGCCAAGCGGGTAGCCTGGCCAAGCGGGTAGCCTGGCCAAGCGGGTAGCCTGGCCAAGCGGGTAGCCTGGCCAAGCGGGTAGCCTGGTCCCCCCCCCCCCCCCCCCCCAAGCGGTAGCCTGCCAAGCGGGTAGCCTGGCCAAGCGGGTAGCCTGGCCAAGCGGATAGCCTGGCCAAGCGGATAGCCTGGCCAAGCGGATAGCCTGGCCAAGCGGATTGCCTGGCCTACGATAGCCTGGCCAAGCGGATAGCCTGGCCAAGCGGATAGCCTGGCCAAGCGGATAGCCTGGCCAAGCGGATAGCCTGGCCAAGCGGATAGCCTGGCCAAGCGGATAGCCTGGCCAAGCGGATAGCCTGGCCAAGCGGATAGCCTGGCCAAGCGGATAGCCTGGCCAAGCGGATAGCCTGGCCAAGCGGATAGCCTGTCCAAGCGATAGCTGGCCAAGCGATAGCACTGGCAAGCGGGAATAGCCAGGCCAAGCGGATAGCCTGTCCAAGCGGATATCCAGGCAAGCGAGTAGCCTGGCCCATCTGAGAGCCTGGCCCAGCGGAGAGCCTGGCCCAGCGGAGAGCCTGGCCCAGCGGAGAGCCTGGCCAAGCGGAGAGCCTGGCCCAGCGGAGAGCCTGGCCCAGCGGAGAGCCTGGCCCAGCGGAGAGCCTGGCCAAGCGGAGAGCCTGGCCAAGCGGAGAGCCTGGCCAAGCGGATAGCCTGGCCAAGCGGAGAGCCTGGCCAAGCGGAGAGCCTGGCCAAGCGGAGAGCCTGGCCAAGCGGATAGCCTGGCCAAGCGAATAGGGCCCTGGGCCAAGCGTGAGCCTGGGCCAAGCGGATTAGCCTGCCAAGCGGATACCTGGCCAAGCGGATACCTGGGCCAGAGGAGAGCCTGCCAAGCGGAGAGCCTTGGCAAGCGGAATCGGCCCTGGCAAGCGATAGCGCTGGCCAAGCGGCGAGCCTGGCCAAGCGTATAGCTGCCAAGCGGAGAGCCAGTCCAAAGCCGGTGAGAGCCTGGCCAAGCGGAGAGCCTGGCCAAGCGGATAGCCTGGCCAAGCGGAGAGCCTGGCCAAGCGGAGAGCCTGGCCAAGCGGAGAGCCTGGCCAAGCGATAGCGCCTGGCCAAGCGGAGAGCCTGGCCAAGCTAGAGGCAGTTGTCCAAGAAGGCGAGAGCCTGGCCAAGCGGAGAGCCTGGCCCAAGCGGAGAGCCTGGCCAAGCGGAGAGCCTGGGGGCCAAGCGGGAGAACCTGTCAATCGGAGAGCCTGGCCAAAGCGGAGAGCCTGGCCAAGCGGATATCCTGGGCCAAGGAACGCGGAGGCCTGGCCAAGCGGAGAGGCCTGGCCAAGCGTTAAAGAGCCTGGCCAAGCGTATAAGCCTGTGTGGCCCAAGGCTTAGAGCCTGGCCAAAGCGGCGAGCCTGGCCAAGCGAGAGCTGGCCTGGGGCCAAGCGGATAGGCCTGGCCAAGCGGAGTAGGAGCCCTGGGTTCCCAAGTCGGAGCGCCTTGCACAAGCGGGAGAGGCCTGGTGGCCAAGAGAGGCAAGCGGATAGCCCAGCCTTGGCCCAAGCGGGGAGGAGCCTTTGCCAGGCCAATGCGGAGAGCCTGCAAGCGGTATAGCCAGGCCATGCGGATAGCCTGGCCAAGCGTAGAGTCCTCCTTGGCCAAGCGGAGATCCAGCCAAGCGATAAGCCAAGCCAAGCGATAGGCCTGGCCAAGCGGGGTCAAGGAGCTAGGCCAAGAAGCAATCGGAAGAGAGCAGGCCTGGCCAAGCAAGCGGAGACGCCCCTGGCCAAGCGGGGATAGCCTGGCCAAGAAGCAAGCGAGAGCCCTTCTGGCCAAAATGCGGGAGAGGAGCCTGGCAAAAAGCGGGGAGAGCGGCCGTACCTGGCCAAGCGGATAGTCCATGGCCAAGCGTGAGAGCCTGGGCCAAGCGGGAGAGGCCTTCTGGCCAAGCGGGAGTCAAGCGGAGCCTGGCCAAACGACGAAGAAGCCTTTAGCCTGGCCACGCGGATATAGGAGGCCTGGCCAGCGGAGAGGCCTGGTTTGCCAAGCGGCAGAGCGCATGGGGCCAAGCGGATAGCCTGTGTGCCAAAAGCCAAGCGGAGAAGGGGCCTCTGGCCAACGGGAAGCGGAGAGCCTTGCCCAACACACACAAAGCGGTAGGGGGGAGAGGCCCTTGGCCTGCCAAGCGATTAGCGCCATAGTTTTAGATGCCAGTGGCCAAAAGCGGTAAGGGTAGCCCATTCTGGCCCACAAGCAAGCGGCGGGGGGGGGGGAGCGAGGCCTACTTTCCATATCCTCCTGGCCAAGCGGGGGGCGAGCCGCCCTCTGGCCTAGGCCCAGCCAAAGCGGATAGAGGCCTAGCAGGGCCAGTCGCAAGCGTGGGAAGAGGGTAAGCCTTCTGGCCAAGCGTAGAGGCCTCTGGCCACAAGGGCTAACGAGACTCCGACACAAAAGCTGAATTAGCCTGGCCACCTGGTCTTTGGCTCTGTTGTGCCACAAAGCGGAATTCACCTTGTCTGCTGGCCCACGCATCAGCGGGTGGTGTGAAGAGTAGCCGGCGGGCAAGCGGGGCGTGGGATAGCCTGCCTGGCAAGCGGGGAGCCTGGCTAGCCTTGCCAAGCGGATAGCCTGCCTGGCCAAAGCGATTAGCCAGGCAAGCGTAGAGCGGGCCTGCTGATGTGGCCGAAGGCGGCGGGGGGTGAGGAGAGAGGGGCCACTCTAAGCCTGGCCAAGACAAGTAGAGGAGAAGCGGAAAGCCTGGCCAGCGGATAGCCCAGCCACTTGCCAACGGAGAAGGAAGCTGGCCAAGCGGAAGCCTCTGGCCAAGGCAAGAAGCGATAGCCTGCTGGCCAAGGGCGGATAGCCCTAGAGCCTGGGTGGCCAGCGGAGAGAAGGGCCTGGCCAAGCGGAGAGAGCACTGGCCCCAAGGCGGATAGCCTGGCCAAAGCGGGGAGAGCCTGGCCAATCGGAGAGCCTGGCCAAGCGGATAGCCTGGCCAAGCGGATAGCCTGGCCAAGCGGAGAGCCTGGCCAAGCGGAGAGCCTGGCCAAGCGGATAGCCTGGCCAAGCGGATAGCCTGGCCAAGCGGAGAGCCTGGCCAAGCGGAGAGCCTGGCCAAGCGGATAGCCTGGCCAAGGCGGATAGCATGGCCAAGCGGGAAGCCGGCCAAGCGGAGAGCCAGGCCAAGCAAGCGGTATTTGCCTGGCCAAGGGCGGATAAGCAGGCAAGCGGAGAGCCCTGGCCAAGCGGAGAGCCATGCCGAAGCGGAAGCCCTGGGCAATGCGGATAGCCTGGGCCGAAGCGTAAGAGCCTGGCCAAGCCGGAGAGCCTGGCCAAGCGGAATAGCCTCCTGGCCGACGCGGATAAGCCAGGCCAGCGAGAGGCGCAAGCCCAAGCGGGAGAGCGCCTGGCCAAGCGTATAAGCCTCTGGGCCCAAGCGGAAAGCCTGGCCAAGCGGAGAAGAGCCCTGGCCCAGCCGGAAGAGCCTGCCAGCGATAGCTGGCCAAGCGGATAGCCTGGCCAAGCGGAGAGCCTGGCCAAGCGGAGAGCCTGGCCAAGCGGATAGCCTGGCCAAGCGGATAGCCTGGCCAAGCGGAGAGCCTGGCCAAGCGGAGAGCCTGGCCAAGCGGATAGCCTGGCCAAGCGGATAGCCTGGCCAAGCGGAGAGCCTGGCCAAGCGGAGAGCCTGGCCAAGCGGAAGCCTGGCCAAGGCGGATAGCCTGGCCCAAGCGGAAAGGGCCT